>JAFEMH010007566.1:0-84540 GCA_022495995.1 Adenophora triphylla var. japonica
ATTATTTATTGAATATTATCATTAGGAAAAAAATATTATCATTAATATATTATATTAAAATATTAAATTAATATAATTATTATTATTACCTATATGTAGGCCGTTGCATTAGAAAAGGATTGTTGCTTTATCTCACCTAACAAGTTGTTGCATTAGAAAAAAACCGTTGCTTTATTTTCCCAAACGAGCCGTTGCATTATATATCACTATCGTTGCATTAGAGAATTACCGTTGCATTATTTCACCAAACGGCCCGTTGCATTAGATGTCACTCTAATGCAACACAAAGAAAATGTCGTTGCATTAGATTAGTTCTTCGTTGTATTAGACCTAATGCCACGGGACAGAATGCGAGGGTCCTCTGACGTTGCATTAGAGCTAATGCAACAAGGATTGGCCTCTATGGCAACAAATTTAGGCGTTGCATTAGACTTTAAATGTAGTAGTGCGTGCGTATCTTACGTACTCAAGTAAGGATATTTCTTTAACAATTTGTGTAATTTAATCTTCAACTTGATCTATGGAATGATAAATACTTTTCATGGATGAGATGCCATTGGTGTGCTTTGAAAGATATCTAAACAATTATACGTAGTAGCTTGTTTTGTTAATAGGGCTTCTTGAAAATATAGGAGCATGGAATAGTTTTTGAGAGACATCCTTTTATATTTTTTTTATATTCCCTTTTCTTTGCTTTTACTTGATCATTTCATTTATGTCATCTGTGACCAGTTTCCAGTTATCATGTAAGTCAATCTAGGGTCAATATCACCTTTTTGGAGAAGTGCATGACATCTTGAAGCTGTACTCTACTAACTCTACTATAAGGGGAAGTGGGCGTACTGTCACTTTGGTGCTTGTTTCTGCCCAGACATTCCTCATTGTGCAGATATTGGTCTTTCTAAAACCTGAAATGGCATTGTTTTTTTACCCTCCATCTCCAACCTGCTATTTCAAATTGGTGATTTTAAATGTTTTATCTTAATGGTAGGCTATTCATTGTCATGAAGGGTGTACACATACTTATCCAACTTATTTTACCATAGCAACCTTGTCTCAGTTCTTTCTCATTGCTAGTTTCATAGCAAGACTTCTAAAAAAATATTGTTCCGAAATTGACATCAATGTCATAGTATTGACCTAATGAGAGAAAGTAAGTTTTAGAGAAATGCTTGGAAACTATTAGAATTTGGGCAACCAACTCTGTTAAGCCCATATGTATGCACACACACAAACAGAAAGAAAATAAAGTAGAAGACATCTTTGGCTGAGCTGGTTAAAATCACAAAAAAGAGATAAATACATGTGTAAATATATATGCATGTCTCTCTCTCTCTCTCACACACACACAGTAGGGTTGATATCTGTAAGGACGAAGGAGAGAAATTGAGAAAGGTTTTTGAACTAATTTATAGACTTGGAGGGCCAATAAGGTACCATAAAATTTAAAAGGCTGTAATCTAATAAGTAATGTTGTATAAGGGCTTCTAGAAGCTCGAGGGAGATGACCCTCCTTGACCTTTGCTACTGGGTCCTGAGGGTTTAAACTCCCTCATTTAAAATCTCTAGGATTTTCCTAAAACCATAAAATTCGGTACCATTATGGAGTCGGTACCGTGTGTTTTATGCAGGAACAACTAAGTCCCTTTTTTACTGCAACTTTATGAGAGATCACCTAATTTGTAATGGTTTTGTGCAAGAACTGACAGAAAGACTCACTCTATATATAGTTAAAGTTTACAGCCATGTTTTGTTGTTCTAATTAGTTGTATTTTCACTTGCAGGTTCATAGTTAGCATTGGAAGCATTACAATCCAACATGGTGGAGGCTTTGTTTTGTTGGTGCATCTTTTGGTGTTTGTAATTACTATGTGTCGATGGAACTTATCTACTTTTCTTTGTTATGTTAAAAACTTGTTAGGTTTTACCACTTATATTATGTAATTAGTATGTGTCGATGACACGTCATGTGTACATATATATATATTATGTATCTTTTGGGAATGAAGTTTGTCAATACATGGTAATTATCATGTCAATTAATTTTTTATATAATATTTTTATTATTTAATTGTATATATATTACTATTAGTAATCAATATTAATACATAACAGTAGTCGTTACATTAGGTGTGCATCTAATTTTTGGCGTTGCATTAGGTATTCAACTACTTTTTAAATTTGCATTAGGTACTCATCTACTTTTTAACATTGAATTAGGTGTTTGAATAGTTTTAAAATTGGCGTTGCATCAGGTATTTACCTAATTCAATGCCAAAGCTCTGGCGTTACATTAGCTTACTATGTCGTTGCATTAGACCTAATGCAACGCAAGAGAATGCAACAGCCATTTGGCGTTACATTAGGCCTAATGTAACGGTTTTTGGGCCCTAATGCAACGAAAATTGGCGTTACATTAGCTCAGAAATGTAGTAGTGCTTCCTGGGGAAGCGGGCCGATACCTATTTAAGATACTCCCTAGAGTTCCTTTCAACGTTGGAGGCAGGTAAGGGGTCACAAGCAAACTCAATTCGATTTAATTTGGATGATAAAGCATATGGATTGACCTATGATGAGTTGAGGGAAGTCTTTGGTGTTGATCAGCCGAGGGGAAACTTGTTGGAAGTTGATGGGGCGGGATGTTTTTTCTTTTCTGAGCTCACGGGATTACCGTGTAATAAGAAGCATCTGCGGGCTTCCTCTCTATCTCACCCGGCCTGTAAGTTATTTTACTAAGGATTATCGATGTCTTGGTTGGCAAATGGAGAGCCAGCTGCCCAACTTAATGTTGCAATGGTGAACCTTTTGAGAACGGGGTTGAGGAGTGTGCAAGTGATCCCGGACTGGGTTGATATTTTTGTTAGTAGATGTGAGGCATTTGCTCTTAGCAAAAAGGGAAATATATCAATAGGGGGGATGATTACGTTGCTTGTGGAAGCGTGTTTGGGAAACCTAAAGCCCGAGGTGATGAAATTGACGGGGCATGGGCATTTATTCTCGGGATTGGCTTGTGCAATATGATAAGTTTGTGAGGGACCCTGTGACGGGAGACAATAGGGCCTTATTGTTTGAATATGGTGTTCCCAAAAGAACGGTCTCTTGCAAAGTAGGGGCCACTTTTCCGAGTGGTACGCAGGCCAGGCATTGGCGTATGCCAGGGGTGGAGGATGAAATGGATCCGGTTGATGAGGAGGAAGAAGAAGAGCATGATTAGGAAAGGCAAGGAGATCAAAGTGGAGAGCAGAACCAAAACCCGCAAGGTTCTTTGGATCAATGGGCTATGATGAAGGCCTATTTGGATGAGCAGGAGAGATTAAGGATCGCTCGGGAGCAGATTCGACAGACTTTAGAGGATGTTAGATGGGAGGAGGTTATCGCTCAAGAGCAGAGTAGACAAGCTTTAGAGGATGTTAGATGGGAGGAGGTGCAGGATCATTTTGAGGGGTTGGAAGATGAAACTGCCATTTTGGGAGCCCGATCTAGGCAGCTGGAGGCTTGGGCGATGCAGACATAGACCCGAAGTTACGAGCCAGTTTCAGAGGATTATTTGGCTATGATGCATTCAAGAGCCACTGCTCGTGCACAGAGGCGTTCTTCCCGTCAGACCTACTATCAGGGACAAGCCTCCGGCTCTCATCAGTGATGTTATTACTTATGTTTCATGTTTCAATCAAACTTGTTATTTTGTATGGTTGAATATTAATATTGTTAATTGTAATATGTAAATGTTTAGATCTTATTTGCTTCCTATTACTAACACAATGTTATTACTTATGTTTCATGTTTCAATCAAACTTGTTATTTTGTATGGTTGAATATTAATATTGTTAATTGTAATATGTATTTGTTCTGCTTCTTTTGATTAAACTATTAATTTTTATTTTGATACATTTGACAATTGTATAGTATGCTAGAAAACAATAGTTTTGGGCTATAGATATGATTTATGCTACCTTTTCTTAGTAATGATGGAAGTTTATCAATCATTTTAAATCTTATTTCCTACTGGATCTTGTTGCAGCAGCTCTCTCAAGTTACTTTCCACCTCTGTCATCTGCTTCTCTAGGTAATCCTTTGATGTCTGTACAAATTTGAATATATTAAATGAATATCCAATTTTCACTTTGGGATGTCCCCTCCCCGCTTCCCCACCGATTTGGTACCCGCGGGAGCCCCAGCCCTCCCCCCGTACTATTTTATACTTTTTTTGTAATAACATTTGTAGAGATATTAGTTCTCGTAAGTTCTTATGTTTTATCTTTGGGTGCAAGTTAATTGTTGTAAATGATTATATGTTGGAATGATATAAATAAGTGCAACATGGATTGTTAGAACTCTCGTTTCAATTCATTAGCAATCTCATTCAAGTATATGCTATAATAATTAAGAATTTGACTCGAGCTACATATTTTGGTTACCTTCCATGTTTACAAGTTTTTTGGATACAACTGTAAAGGTAGGATAGGAGGAATACATGTATATATTTGATTAAAGTTTTTGAGAAGCAAAGTTGTGGCAGGAAACCCAGGTTTACTTCATGTTGAGACTATCTTCACATTACTGTTACATCAGTCATCTACTTGGTTGAGGCTATTGTTGTTGTTGTTGTTGCTGTTGTTGTTGCTGTTGTTGTTGTTGTTGTTGTTGTTGTTGTTGTTGTTGTTGCTGTCGTTGTTGTTGTTGCTGTTTCTGTTACATTAGTCGTGTTTATGTGCACTCTGTTGTAAACCCTATGAATATTGACTAAATGTAAAAGGATTATGCCTCACTAGCACTAACAATCACAGCTCCTGATGTTCTATCATTCTCCAGACTGATGACAATGGTATTACACCAGCTTGTTGCCTCTTATGATATTCGATCTAAAGATTGATGCTGAACTCTTCCTCTGTAGGTGCATTTAATTTGATTGCTGGGTTGACTTGGTTGCAGTAATGTTATGAGTGTTGCATTTAGTCAGAACTGAACTCTTCCTCTGTAGGTGCATCATTTTCATATAATCTGTGCATCAAATCGCCTTACTCGACTTTCTTGTCTCCTTCTAATCCAACTTATAATCATTATAAAGTATAAACTATTCTGGAACTTCTTCTTCTTGTTGTGGTTGTTTGTTTGATATCAATTCTACAATTATGGATTTTTAATTATCTAAAATAACTAGTATATTGCTTTTATCATTTGGTTGTCGATCCAACATTGCTGTACAATATTCTTGTGCCTTCTCTGCCATATTTTTCGTACTCTGTACATATTACAATTACATTTGTGACATTGGTTTTTCATGTGCAGTACTTCACCAATATGGTTCTATTGTATCACCTATTAAATATTCTGCTTAAGTTAGTGTCGACTGTGATCATCATCCATCAAGTCCTCAGATAAGTTACTTATAGGCCAATTTGACTACTTTTGGCTATCGGTTCATTTTTATTATTATTGTAAGTCATTATAAATTCTTAATAATAATTTTTTTTGTTGAAATCATAGCTTCTTAATTAACAGCTCAAAGTTTCCTTATACAAGCTCAATTGCAGTCTGTTCTTATTCTGATGCCTTAACTGTTCATGCTGATAACAGTACATAAATTATCTGATTAATGAACATATCCAGTTTTAAGAAGAAAATGTTCATTGTAACTTGTAAAAATCATAGATTTAAAGGTGCGGACTCTACACTAGTTCCTACAGATTTTAACCATGGATCTCCAAGTGTAAGTATGCCTTCAGGTCTATCAAGAAGGAAGATATTAAGCTAAGGATCAATGTACAAAAAGAAAGGAGTCACAGTTTGATTGATGTGAACTTGTTTAGTTCTCTTTGTATCTGTCACAAGCTCTGTGAGACTTCTTTTTATTGGCATGACACATAATTGACTTTACACACATTCTGACAATGAAAACTGTATTGCTTAGTTGGTTGTTGGTGCATTTATTGTTGTTTCAGTCTCTATATTTGTGGCTTTGCTATGTTTTGGCGTTAGGTGTGGTTCATTAGTAAAATTTCTTTTGTATGAAGTTTTTTAGCCAGATATGCCGCCAAGAAAGGAATTAACAGGTGAGGGATCAAGAAAGAAAGGAAGAGGGCTGGCAAAATCAACAAAAAAAATGGGGCAAAGAAAAACTTAATATAATATAGAATGAATTTGGACAACCCGTTGGTGGGGATAATGCAAAACTAGCTACTCAGCTAGGATATTTTGTTAGAAATGGGAAACATTTTCCATTAACTAGAGAGTGGTGTCAGATGGAACGTGCAGTTCTAGATCACGTATGGAGAGACGTTCTAGTAAGTTGTAATCCATATTTCCTACATAAATCTCACGTTTACTTGATTATTTTTTCTTGGCTTTAGTTTTGTATTCTAGTAAGTAGTCAAAAGTCTTATGATTCTCTAACAATTGTTCTTTTTCTTTGTTGAATTGTATATAGAATAATACCAATGCGCCTCCGGAGTATGAGCCAGTTATGAATCTAGCTCTCAATAAACAATGGCGAGACTGGAAATATCAGGTGAGACAAGCATATAATAACTATGCAATAGACGACTTTATTTACTTGTAATATGTATTTGTTTAGATCTCATTTGCTTACTATGCAATTTTACTCACATTTATGATTATGACTTTGTAATATGGAAATTTCAGGTGAAATGTATGTATAATATGTATGAATCCGACGAGGAGCGATTGACTCACCCACCCCATGCGTGTGTTGCGAATCAATGGGCTGAACTTGTTGCAATGTGGAGTACAGAAAAGGCTCGGGTATATTTCAAATTAATCTCAATCTATTATCGTGAATTTCTTATATAAGTAGTCAAATTATTACTAATATTATCTTTTTTTTTCCAGGAATTATCACTAATAAATCAAGCGAATCGAGCAAAGCAAGAGTGCCTGAACAGGACTGGAAAAAAGTCACATTGCTCTATAATAAAAGAGGTTTATCATCGTTCAATTTAGTTCTCAGTTGTCAATTAATGCTTCTTTTTGTACCGTATATAATTTTTTTTTTGGTCAAATGATTCTATTATAAATGGTAGAGAGGAGACGAGGGATTACCAACTGATCGCGTAAGCGTGTTCATAGCTACGCACAGACAAAAGTGGTCAGGCTGCAGACGAAACCACCTCTCGTATGATTGTAAGTTAACGTTTCAACCATTTATGTTTCAGTTTTGTTCTTGTATAAAATACTTTTTCCATTTCTAACTTCATTTTCATAATATTACGTAAAGTTAAAACAATTATATTGAACATGCTGTTTTTTGTTACAGTTAACGTTAAATGATGCAATTGAAGAGTTACCAGAGGAGGAACAAAACTCTCCCAGCAAGCGAGAACAGATATTCACAAATCTTATGAGAAATGATGACCATAGGAGAGTGCGTTGTATGGGATAAGGTCTTACCAAAACTAGGGTGTTTGGTAAAGCCTCAACTTCTTAAAGTGCTTCATCCGCCCGTGTTACTGAACTTGAGACGACGATGTCATTAATGCAAAAGCAACTTGAGGATCAACGCCAAATGATAGAAGCTTTGCAACGTAGTATGCAACAGCGTGGATATGGCAGTAATGAATAGGCGGTGGTATGTTTTCTCAGGATGCAGCTTGTTGATTGTAAACATTGATATTTTGTATATATTGAGTTTTGGATACATGCAACTATCCTTTTTGTGTTAATGGTTATTATGTTGTATATACATTTATGAAGCCTAGCTAGTTATTTTATATACAGGTTGAATTTGGTTTCTGCGGGTGTATTTTTGTTATATACAGGTTGCATTTGTGTGTGTACAGGTTGAATTTGGTTTTTGCGGGTGTATTTTTGGGGAAAGTGAATTATATAGAGCTGGCTGGAAAAAAAATAATAGTTATTTACGGCGGATTTTTGAAACCGCCGTAAATAGGCCATTAGACGACTCGTGCCCAAAGGGGGACGAGGGAATCTGGGTGGGGTGCAAATGGGACGACTCGTGCTGTATTGGACGACTCGTCTCATAACTAGTCATTTACGGCGGATCCCTACATCCGCCGTATATAAGCATAATGGACGACTCGTCCCCAAAGGGGGACGAGGGAATCTGGGTGGGGTGCAAATGGAACGACTCGTGCTATATTGGACGACTCGTCTATTATATACGGCGGATATACACCGCCGTATATAATATTCATTATATACGGCAGTTATATACCGCCGTAAAAAGCTTCCTCTAATACACCTGTTATACATACGGTGTATTTGTATTTCATTATATACGGCGGTCCATAAGCCGCTGTATTTGTACTCAATTATATACGGCGGTTTTATTTCCGCCGTATATAGTATTTACGTCGGGATATCCACCGTATATACTATATACGACGATGCTTTATACGGTGCTTTATATACGGCGGATAGTCCGCCATAAATGACATATACGGCGGCATACGGCGGTTAAAATCCGCCGTATATAAGCATGTTTCCTATAGTGATGCATACGATTAAGAGATTTTTGACCATTCATGTATTTCAAGGCTTCATGATCAGTATGAAGAATGAACTTGCGTTGTAGCAAGTATTGTTTCCAATGCTTAATAGCTTGGACCACCGCATAAAACTCAAGCCCATATGTAGTCCACTTTCATTTTGCTTCCTCCAATTTCTGACTCATGAAGGCAACTGACTTCTTTCCTTGAAGAAGAACAACTCCTATACCGACCACAGATGCATCCGTCTCTAACTCAAAAGGTTTAGTAAAATCCGGTAAAGCAAGAATCAGAGCACTAGTTAAATTTTTTTTGATTAACGAGAAACTAGCGGCTGCCTCATGACCTCAAAGAAATTTCCCCTTTTCATACACTCGGTAATTGGGGCCATAATGGTACTAAAATTCTGGATAACGCGACGGTAAAAAGTTACAAGCCCATGAAAACTTCGTACCTCACTAACTGTCTTCGGTGTAGGCCACTCTTGAATTGCGCGAACTTTATCCTCGTCTACTTGAATTTCGTCTGCAGAAATAATGTATCCCAAGAACAAGAGTTTGTCTAACATAAAACTACACTTCTTGAAATTGATGTATAACTCATTCTCCTTCAATGCTTGCGGAATTAATTGTACGTGCCCAACATGCTCTTCCTTAGTTTTGCTATAGATCAGGATATCAACAAATTACACAACCAAAAACTTACCATTAAATGGTTTTAGAACCTGGTTCATGAGACGCATAAAAATACTAGGTGCATTGGATAGCCCAAAAGGCATCACCAACTACTTATTAATAGCCCGATTGTCGACACACATACGCCAAGTCTCATCCTTCTTAGGAACAAGAAGAGCCGGAATAACACAAGGACTCGTACAGTCCTGAATATAACCCCTCTTTAACAAGTCCTTAACCTGCTCTCTAAGAATATCATGCTTCGTGGGGCTCATTTTGTAATGTGGAAGATTAGGAAGAGATGCACAGGAACTAGATCAATATTATGGTGAATATCATGCAAGGGAGGTAAACGTGCAGGAAGTTCCTTGGGAATGATGTCACGATATTCTTCCAAAACTGCTTGCAAAGATTTGGGGACCAAACTAACGTTCCCCACCAATCCTTTTCTCACTACCGCAAAAACAACAGAAGCGTCAATAATATCCGCAACAAACTCCTGAGCAGTACAAAGAGAAACAATAGGCTTCCTTTTCTCCTTGGCACGGGAAGGTTTATCTCTCAATGGACACAAGTGAAAACGCACACCATCTTTCATAAAACTAATAAAATTCTCTCATCCCTTATGTACAACATTATTATCAAATTGCCAAGGTCCACCATGCTGAAGCTCCACCACGCAATTTGTAAGCGACATAAGGCATTTTCCTCTCATCCCCAATATTCATTAGTACAAAGTACTTCTCAACCTCCGAAAGCCAATCAGAAAATTCCTCCATGTCCAACTCACCTGTGAAGTAGGGTATATCTGCTCTAATCTTTAGAGACTGCTCAACATGGGCAGCTTAAAAAACAGACTCTTTTTTTGAATCTGAATCTTGTCGGTGGATCACGTTGGGGTGGGTTTTTCACGCGTCCTACAGGTTCTATGTGAGCCTCTGCCCCTTGCCTCGGGTTGACACCAACCTGTAAACCTTGCAAAGCCTCTATTAGTTTCGTGTGACGTTCTATAGCCTGACGTTCCATACGATCGAGGATTGCCAAGATACCGACTTTAATGTCCTTGTTGCCTCCATTGTTGCCGGCCATCGTCCAAGGATCTTACCTTTTCTGATACCAATTGACGTAGCTGAATGCAACACAAGAAAAAGAAATCCACCGAATGGAATTACTACGAAGAAATCCTACCGAAGAGGACCTTCAAACAAGCCAACAATGGCTTAGGGTTTTAGACAAAAGTGCAAAGCTAGCAAAATTGCAATTGAATAATAATAATCAAAATTGTGTTTTCCAAAAATCCTACAAGAGTATTTATACTCGCAACTCCAAAATAAATAATAAAAACCTAATAAATAAAGGAAAAGAAATAACGATAATAATAATACGAGATGGAAAAGGAATTTCCAAAATCAAGCTTCGGTTTCCAGCTTGTCTCCTTCCGGCGTGCACGGCCGTGTCATCAACCATGCACGGTCGTGCCGAATTACGACGTCCTGACACGGACGTGGCCTTTGCACTGCTCGGCCGTGACTCCCTCTCGGCCAACTCCCTTATGCACGGACGTGTCCCTCGCACTGCTCGGCCGTGCCAAATGGGCCGTGACTTCCTCTTGGCCAACCCCTTATGCACGGACGTGCCATCCTTTATACACGGCCGTGCGAGCACTATTCCAGCTTGTTCAACTCGTTCTACATCACGAACTAGAAACCAGATCAATGGAACCGAAACCAATGTTCTGGTTCTTACATGCATTGGTTTGGTCCTGGTTCCATTTTATATAACAGTAGTATTGGTCTATGTGCTGGCTTTATGAATTTTTTTAAAAAATCTGACTGAACCGGATCATGAATACCTCTAGGCGGAATATCACAAAACCTTGTAGTAAATTTAGTATGGATTTGGTGAGAGTGCATTAGACTGTATCACAGTGGGGCTGTTACGTGGGGAGCGGCCGTGCAGCTAGTTGAGGAGCGGCCGTGCAAGGTGGCGGCTTCTACAATTGGGCTTCAACGTATTTTAGGGGTTTTTATGAAATAATTAGTTAGGGTATTTTAGTCTTTTCATTTATAAGTTGTTTTAGGGTTTCTTTATAATATTTAGTATTTATAGTTGTGTTAGGCCATTGTAAAAGGGAGCTCTGATGATGAAATGAAAATTGATATTGGGTTTTTACCCTTTGTTTGCCTAGAAGTGATTAAATTCCTTTTGGATGCCAATTCCTTTTATCAATTAAATTCTACGAGAATTGAAGATCGATTACTGGCTATTTGTTTCTTCTGACTCTTGGTATTGATTAAATTATACTAGGGTTGTGTGAAGATTCAATTACAACGATAATTGATATCTATCCCAATCGATTACAATAGTAATCGATTATCTATCAAAGTCTTCCACTACGTCAGTTGGTATAGAGCTTTTTGTTCGATTCAGGAAGAATGGTTCGGGGGCAGAAGAGACAAACTGTGGAAGAGATCTACGAGCGAGATGAGGCGGTTCTGGAGGAACGCATCAGATCCATCGTAGATCAACGTATGGAGTTGATGATGGAACAGTTAACGGCCAGGATGACCGACTCGTTCAATCAACAGACTCGACGGAATCAGCCTAGACCTGGTGGCAGCGATGGATAGCGAGACTGGGCGGTGGATTCTGAGGGTGGTGATATTTTGTGGCCTTTCGTCGAATCGGCGACTACCGAACTTTCCATTGATTGGTCAAAACCACCAATATACGATAGGTGTGATTGCGGAATTTGTCAGTTTGACACGGTCCTGCCTTTTACATATATTCCATAGTTTATAGTTGATGGTATAAACCACAGATCTACGATGAGAGTTGTTACACATCAATTCGTTGACCCCTTTGATGTTCCCCTACGAAGACATCTTCTATAGATTATATAAGAAACTTGTTAATTAATGAGTTTATTTTAAGATATTGGACTGATTGGATGGATGTCGTTACTCAAGTTTCGGATTCGCAAAGTGATGCAAGACAACATGGGGAGCGGCCGTGCAGCTAGTTGAGGAGCCGCCGTGGCCGCTCCTAAACTAGCTGCATGGCCGCTCCCCACGTTGTCCTGCATCATGTTACATGCTCTCTTTGTGCTGCTACAAATTCAAGTACAAGTCATTCCAAATTTGAGGACATATTTCTCGAAGCTGAGGAGAATGATGTAGGACAACGTGGGGAGCGGCTGTACAGCTAGTTGAGGAGCGGCCATGCAAGGCGACGTCTTCTGCAATTGGGCTTCAACGTATTTTAGGATTTTTTATGAAATAATTAGTTAGGGTATTTTAGTCTTTTCATTTATAAGTTGTTTTAGGGTTTCTTTACAATATTTAATATTTATAGTTGTGTTAGGCCATTGTAAAAGGGAGTTCTGATGATGAAATGAAAATTGATATTGGGTGTTTACCCTTTGTTTGCCTAGAAGTGATTAAATTCCTTTTGGATGCCAATTCCTTGTATCGATTAAATTCTACGAGAATTGAAGATCGATTACTGGATATTTGTTTCTTCCGACTCTTGATATTGATTAAATTCTACTAGGGTTGTGTGAAGATTCAATTACAACAGTAATTGATATCTATCCCGATCGATTACAACAGTAATCGATTATCTATCAAAGTCTTCCTCTACGTCACTCTACTCCTCCCAGATGCAAACAGATTAAAGCGATGCCAACATGGAGGCTAACGGAAGTGGTGCAGATGTGGATCCGGACATCTATTTTTCATAGTGCTGGGGAGTGACCATGAGATAAAGGAGGGGGTGGATTTTGCTCTGGATTTTTGTTTTGAATTTTGGGAAGGTAATATGATTCTTGAAGTAATATGATTTTGAAACTTTTCATTGCTAAACATCGAATGGTACAAGGATTGACTTGGAACGTGAATTTCCATGATCTAACAAAAAAAAAGACCAATAATTAATTAAGATCAAAACGTAAGCTCTCAATTTTCTTCTGCTCAGCACTATTAGACGAGATATCAAGATTATTATACCGTGATATTCTCAACTGTATATATGGCTAAGGATCCCATATTCTTAGGATGTTATGTATAAATGATAGTATCAAATCTTAGTTTAATAGAGTCCTATATTTCCTATAATAGTGCCAAGGTTCTGACGTATATATAGGGAATCTGTAAATCTTATTGAATGATCAAGAGAAAACCTAGTTTTCGATCCAGCAATTTTATTTGACATACCTATTTCTTCTCTGATTCACGGCACAATGATAGTAACCAACCCCGGTTCTGATTCTTCCTCTTCTTCTCGCATCAACGCCACTCATTCTTCTTCTTTACCTATCTTCTATAACTCCAATCATCTTAATGGATATAATCCTCATATTGGGGGCAATAATGGTCGGTGGCAGCCATCTTGGAACAATAATGGAGGATTTGGTCATGGCATAGGATATCAGAGGGGGTATTCTCGAGGTGGACCGGGTCAAGGATATGGGCGTGTGCTTCTTCCCAAACCCTATGTTACCTACCCGTGGTGTTTTCTTCCAGGTCACAGCGCTCGAGAGTGCAACAATCATGGTGCATACATGACTTACACAGACCCACTTATTTTGGATTTCGGTGCAACCCAACATATGACCAATGATCCTTCCACCTTCTTCGGATCTTACCGATACACAGGTTAAGATGTAGTCACTATTGGTAATGGCTCTCATTTAAAAATTGATCGCATTGGTCATTCTCGTTTTACTGCTAATAATCGGCCTTTTAATCTTCGTAACATCTTGTATGTCCCTAGTATTCATAAACCATTATTATCTATTAACCAATTCTCTAAAGATAATAATTGTCATTTTGAACTTGACTCTTCTGGTTTTCGTGTCAAGGATAATGGGACAAAGGAGATTCTTCTTTCTGGCAGTAATTCCGTTGGCCTTTACAGGCTTTCATTTGATTCCAAGTCATCCAGTAATCCCGTAGCTCTCATTGAAGAAAGATCGAGTCAAGTAACTTGGCATGACTGTTTAGGTCATCCTTCTACCCAAGTAATTAAAGTTTTGTGTCGGAAATTTAGTTTACCTCTTAGTAATAAAATTAGTGAACAACAATGTTGTCACTGGTGTCCTTTAGGCAAGTCTAGCAAGTTAGTTTTTTCTTCTCAAACATTTAATGCATTGAACCCTCTTGATATGCTTCACTTGGATGTTTGGGGTCCTTCCCATGTTGCTTCTATAAATGGTTTTAGATATTATCTCTCCATTGTTGATGATTTTTCTCGTTTTGTGTGGCTATTTCCTATGACCCATAAATTTAATGTTACACGTACAAATCTTTAGCACTTTTAAAACACAAATTGAGAATCAATTATCTAGACGCATCTCTGCTATACATACTGTCAAAACCATTCAAACTGATGGGGGAGGTGAATTCACTAGTCGGGCCTTTGTTTCCTTTCTTCGAAATGTAGGCATAAAATTAACATCAACTTACATGTCCTTACACTCCACAACAAAATGGGGTAGTTGAACGTAAACATCATCACATAGTCGAAATGGGATTGTGTCTCATGTCTAAAGCCAAAGTTCCCTACAAATTTTGGCTTGAAGCTTTCAATACTGTGGTCTTTCTCATAAACCGTCTTCCTATGCGTCAACATAAGTTTGTGTCTCCCTATGAGAAATTGTGGAAACGCCAACCTGATTATCGTTTTCTTAAAGTTTTCGATTGTTCTTGTTTTCCCCATCTTGTTCCCACCAATGCTCATAAATTAATGCCAAAATCAACACACTACATCTTTCTTGGTTATGATAATTCTCGAAAAGGTTATCGTTGTATGGATTTATCGAATGGCAAACTTTATATTTCAAGACATGTGGTATTTGATGCAAGTTCTTTTCCTTGGCAAAATAGAGATACAAATTTTTTGATAGTAGGGCCTCAAGATCTATTTACTGGTCCTTACTCTCAGACGGATCACTTTAATGGACCACCTATTCAGTCTGGTTCATTTCCTCCAAGGCCTACTCCTTCAGCTCATTCGTCTGGTTCCACTGCTAGCTTTCGGACCATGTCCACATCTCCTACTAGGCCTCAACCACAGTAGCCAAATGCATCTACACGGACCAGGCCGACCTTCAGGAATTCACCAATTCATTTGGACATGGCTGATGGATCGACCAGCCTCTCTGACTCTGCAGTGTCTACTCCGAGTTCCCAATCTGTTTCTATAGCTGCATCCACACCCCCTGAAGACTCTACAGCTGCACCTACACCACCTGGAGACTCTACAGCTGCACCTAAACCCCCTGGAGCTTTAGAAACTCCTAGTGCTGACACCCATGTTTCGGATGCCACCAGGTCTACTCCTCCTCTCAAATTCCGGGGTCTGACTGATTTATATGATGATACATCTCCTATTTCTATTGAGTATAGTCTTGTTGCCATCAACAATGATCCTTTCTATGAACCACGCACCTTCAAACAAGCTTGTTAATATCCTCATTGGCAGTCTGCTATGACTGATGAGATGTCTGCTCTGCAGAAAAACAAAACATGGTCTCTTATTCCGTATCAACCTACCATGAATGTAGTTGGGTGTCGTTGGATCTTTAAGGTCAAACGCAAGGCAGATGGGTTACTTGATCCTCATAAGGCTCGCTTAGTTGCTCAGGGGTTCACAAAGCAAGCATGTCTGGATTATGATGAGACTTTTAGTCCGGTAGTTAAGCCATCTACTATACGCACTATATTATCCATTGCTCAATGTCGCGATTGGGACATTAAGCAATTAGATGTGTGTAATGCCTTTCTTAACAGTTTTCTCCATGAGGAAGTTTACATGAAACAACCTCCCGGGTTTATTAGCTCCTCCACTCCGACTCATGTTTGCAAGCTGTATAAAGCTCTGTACACAACTTAAAACAGTCACCACGGGCATGGTTTCAGCAAATTCATGACTTTCTCCTCAGTTTTGGCTTCTTCAACAGTCAGTCTGATTCTTCCCTTTTTATCCGACATTCTTCTGAGTCTACCACAGTGATCCTGGTCTATGTCGATGATATCATAGTTACAGGCTCTTCGTCGTCTGCAATCTCTGTGGTCATTGATGCTATTTGTAACACCTTTGACAGTCGTCGCTTGGGTGATTTGAGTTTCTTCTTGGGCCTTGAGGCAACTCGTACTCGCGAGACATTATGTCTTGGATAGTCTAGATACGCACGTGACTTGCTTACTCATTTCAATATGACTGACTGTAATCCCTGTTCAACTCCCACTGTTCCTCATTCACGTCTCTCTAGTCAAGATGGTGAGTTTCTTACCGATCCTACAGTGTTCCGGAGTCTTGTTGGTGGACTCCAGTATCTTACATTAACTAGGCCGGACATTGCTTTCGCTGTCAATCAGGTATGTCAGTTCATGCATCAACCTAGCACTACACATTTGATAGCAGCCAAGCAGATCCTCCTATTTGTTAACGGCACCATTGATCTTGGTCTCACTTTTCACCGTTCTTCCAATCTTTCAGTCCGTGCATACTGTGATTCTGATTGGGCGGGTGATCCCGATGATCGTCGCTCCACGACAGGCGCCTGTATTTTTATAGGCCTAAACATTGTATCCTGGATGGCAAGAAACAGTCTATAGTTTCTCGGTCAAGTAGTGAAGCTGAATACCGGGCCCTTGCCGCCACCACAGCGGAACTTCATTGGTTTTCTTATTTGTTTCGTGAGCTCCGGATTCCCTTTTCCTCACCTTTGTTGTTCTGTGACAATATTTCCACTCTTCATATGGCTCGTAACCCCATTTTACACGCATGCACTCGACACATTGAGATCGATTATCACTTCATTCGTGAGTTGGTTAACCGTGGATTTTTAACGTTACACTATGTCTCCACCGATGATCAACTTGCCGATGTGTTCACTAAGGGTCTCTCTAAACCACGTTTCCAGGCTCTCTCGCTCAAGCTGTGTCTCCCCTTCGGACGTCTTGCTTGAGGGGGGGGGGTATTAGACGAGATATCATGATTGTTATACCGTGATATTCTCAACTGTATATATGGCTAAGGATCCCATATTCTTAGGATGTTATGCATATATGATAGTATCAAATCTTAGTTTAATAGAGTCCTATATTTCCTATAATAGTGCCAAGGGTCTGATGTATATATAGGGAGTCTGTAAATCTTATTGAATGATCAAGAGAAAAGGTTTCTTCAACCCTAAATCATATTCACCTCCCTCTCTTTCTTTCTCTGCCGTGTTCCTACTCTAACAAGCACTTCTGGTATTGCGTACCTGGTTTACTAAGTTTTTGAGTTTGGAAGAGTGATAATATTGCGGGTGTTAATGTTGCATAGTTGTAAAAAGAGATGATTCCATTCAGCACTTCTGAAATCTAAAGCTCGGTTTAAATTTGTAAGTTTTAAGGCCTGTGGTAAATTGATGGACTGCTGCAAGAGGAGTATTGAGTGATGAAATTTATTGTAAGAAATCTGGAGTTCCCTATAACACAACAGTTCAGTTTCTTCACAACGGGTAGATACCACAAATGAAGCCGCAAACACAATAAGTTAGTCAATATAGTAAGAGAACAACTTGAAACAAGCCCGTTGACTAATGTGCATTATGGCATACCAAAATTCTTGGTTGGTTCATGAAATAACTTTAGTTCATTATCTAGTTAGTACTTGAATAAATAAGCACATGTATCTATTCTAGATAATATAAGGATCATGTAAAATCAGTATAGACTTTTTCTATGTCAAATATAAATAGGCTTGTCATGTACTCTTTCCGTCCCACTTGAGTGGAGACTTTTAGTCAAATTGATGTATCCTTAACCATTAATTTAAATAAAAAATAATGATCCTAATAAAAATCTAAAAATTGTTATTCAAAGTATTATTAATTGTGATACAATAATGAAAGGTCCTATTTTGCTTAATCAGTTAAAAGGATTAGGCAGTTAAGCTTTGACAGCTGAGGATGAATCTTAGCTGTCAGATATTAACTGATCTAAAAGCAAGAGTATAATGTGCAGCGGAATGAATAAAGTGAAATAATGTAAAGACAAAGTGATTGGTGTAAGTGTGTGTAGGTGTGTGTGTGTTTGTGTGTGATAATACCAAATGACACAAGAATTTTAAGGTGGTTCAGAGTTCACTCCTCCTACATCCACCCTCACTGTCAACCTTGATAAGTGAGATCAATCCACTAAATCTAGTTCCCTTTAAGATTTACAATGGTTGATTAGGCAAGTTCCTTGAACCTCCTCTTCCTAATTAGTACAGTCAATTAGGGATTTGCTTGTTACGAAGCAAATTACAGAACACACTTAAATTCAGTCTTAAGTGGTTTACAATATTGTTTATACACCTGAAGTACAGTCTCAAGTGTCTCAGAATTGTTTGATTGTTGGTTGCAGGTTTGCAGGTATGCAAGGGTGAAGGGAAGGTTGCAAAAGTTGTGTGTGGAAGGGCAGTGTCTTCAGTCTTGGAGGTTTCCTTTTATAAGCTTGAATATAGCCGTTGGAGGTGACAAGGTAGTAAATGAATGTGGGTGAAACAGTGTTTGCATTTAGGGCCTTATTGACTTGATAATAACAGGCTGGAATATGAAACCTTTGTGTAGGATCTTCATGGAGATGACCTGGCAACATTTGTTGAGGGATTTGGGCAAGGCACACCTTGGTCATCACAGAGATAACACATTGCTGTTGTCTTTGAAGATCATAGCTGTCAGAGGGATGAGACCTCTACTGTAGAGATTCTTAGCTGTCAGGAATAGCTCTTTGATTTGGATGATTAGGAGTCAAGGAATTGGATGGTTGACATGTAATGATCCCTTTGTAATTAAACACATTGATTTATTTGATTGGTCTTTTGTTTGATCATTGCTGTCAAGATGATTAATGGGATGTGCAGGTTGAGTCTTTGGCTTGGCTGTCCAGTGTTCATGAGTTATCTTGGCTGTCAGATAACATTGGATATGTTTCTTTGTCAAAACCATATATAACTATGTGGTTTACATAGTTAGGTCCTAACAATTTCCCCCTTTTTGGCAAAGTAATATATCTAATAAAGATATGACCTGCAAGATAGCTTATGAATTGAATATACCAATGAAGAAAAAATCAATCTTCTTGATTCAATCATAAGAGCCAAAACAAACACATTATCCAAAATAAAGTATGTTTTAAGACAGGGGATAAAAAGGAAGTAAGAAAAGAATACTTAGCCAAACAAAAATTTTCTAATCAGAAAATTCTTCTCTTTCTCTTCTTGCTGCAAGGTTTTCATCTCTTTCACATAGCAGCTCCTTCCTCATCTTTTCTTCTACACCTCTGTAGTACATTTCATTGTTCCATTCCCAGCTCATCTCATCATCATAGGTGAAGGTGTGATCTTGTCTTGCCTTGAGGACAGCTTTGGTCAAAGGTTCTTGATCATCCCTTATCCTTAAAGTACCCCATTTGGGAGCACTCTTTCCTCTAGAGCTTTGACCTCTGGTTCATGAAAATAAGTTAGAGAAGAAAGGATTTGACTTCAAGGAGAGGGTAGGTTGAGTTGGATAGTGATGAGGTTCTGAGGGGACAGTGAGAACAGCTGAGGTTGTAGGCTGATGCACTTGCTTTGCTGGCTCATCTTCTTCATCATCACTTGACACAATAACATTAGCAGCAACACCAGAAGCTCTATTTCCCAGGTTGATAGCTTCCTCATCTGAATCAATTGGCTTTCCCTTGGATTTCTTCTTATCTGGTTTGGCACCAACTGAGACTTCCATGATGTGCCTCATCTTAGTGATCATGGTCCTTGTGAATTTTTGCATGTCAGTGATGGTTACATGATAGGGAGGCACATATGTTGAGGGGTTGAAGTTTGGTGGGAGGTTTAATTGGAGATATCTAGTGTTTAGGGGAATGAAGGGAGGTGGTTCTGAAGTGGTAGGGGGAAACATGGCTGTCAGATTTGGCTTGGCAATGACAGCCATGATTTTGGCTTTGTTGCTGCATATTCTCTAATACAAATCTTTAGTCAGGTCCATACAGAGAGCATAGACAAGGGATGAAGGCATGTAGATGCATTCATTGAGGTTGCTTGACAGTAATTGGGAGAACAAAACTTCCCAGTCAATGATGGTTGATAGGTCCATGAAATTGGGTAATCTAGGGGCTGTATGATAGAAGAATGAGGAGAGAGCAGATCTGTATTTCTTCCATTCCTCATGCCCAAACATGATGAGCCCACTTCTGTTTCTGGCATGGATCATGATGGCATTCTTGCTTAACAACCAAGGATTAGTAATGATGTTTGGGTTGGCAATTTCAGGGAAGTGAGTGATTCCCTTGAATCTTTGGTGGGCAGCCATGATTGAGGGAAATGAAAAATCAATTTCACAATCAAGAATCCATGGCTCACAAGCTGGAAGGGGTTCACTGTTATAGGAAGATTTAGGGGGAGATTGAGGTTCAACAACTTCAACAGGTTTAGATGGGGTTTCACTGTCAGGCATACTTAATTTCTTGGCCCTATCTCTTGTTTTGATCAAATCTAGGGCTTTTAACATGTCATCCTCAGTCAGCAATTGTCTCAAATAGGAGATGGCTGTGGGAAGCAGTTCAGGGGGTCCTTCAAAGGTCAATCCTTCATCAGCTTTGAGGATATGTTCAGGAATGGGTGATGAATCAGAAGGACTGGAAGTAGGTGAGGATTGGGATGGTGAAGGCTTAGCTGTCAGATCAGGGGATTGGTGACTACTGTTCCCCCTTAACTGAGGGTCATCTTTTTCAGAATCAGATGTGTTCCCCCTTTCATTTTCAACACTTGCCTCATTTGAGCTCAGGTTAAGTATTTCTTGGGCTATAGAGATAGGGGGTGAGCTGGATTGCTCTTTGGTTGGTGAGGGATGAGGAGTGTTGGGTTTCAGCCTTTTGGAGAGGGGAGCATCTTTATCAAGCTTTCCCTTGCTGAATCCCTTGTTGATGCTAGGCACAGAACAGCCAAGACAGGTCAGACATCTGGGACAGCTATGATTGCCCAAGGTCTGACAGCTAAGGTTTCTGAACCTGCTAGAACTTCAACTGAGGTAACTCTTATTCCATCTCCTTAGCTATTCATCATACTCATCATCTTGAGTAGCTTCTTCTTCACCAACAAATTCATCAATGTCTCTATAAATGGGGTCTGATTGAGTTTCTTCACTATCAGCAGGTTGTTCTTCAGCAATCTGTTTCCCTTTGTCAGTTTCTTGATCATCCACTTGTTCAGCCACTTGTTCAACCACATCTTGCACCTTCTTTCCTTTGGTAGCTTTTTTCCTTTCCCATTTTTCTACATTTCAGCTCTGCCAATCCTCTTTTTGATTTTGCTAGGTGTGGTCTCTTGAGCTTTCTCTTTGATCACAATTCCTTTATCATGCTTTCTTTTGGACCTCTTGTCATTTACCATGTGGACCAATGATCTCCACAGATTCATTTCTTTCTCAGTCTTCTCTCTCAGCCTTTGTGTTGTTTCATCAAGATTTCCAGAGCTATTGTCCCCAAGATCCAATTTTTTCTTTCCTTTGAGCCCGAATGTGCTCAAGCTGAAACTCTTTGTTTGCACAAGATTGGTAGTCTCAAGCCAGTGGTCTTTTAGAGGAGGGTTTAGCTTTGGAATCAGTTGGTGTAGAATTCCACTCATGAACCTGAAGCTGTTCATCCTTGGGGTTTTCTTCTTGAACTTCCATGGTGAAGGAGATGTTGCCAGTTGATAGTTGTGCAAGAGAACTACACTCCAGTTCACTTCCTTAGTCATCAAACTGAGGGCTTTCTTCCATTCATTGGGACTGATTTGATCAAAAGAGGATTGCTTCCCATAAAACCCCTTGATGATAACATCCATTAGGGTTGATTTGAACAAATCAAGGGGCCCCTTTTTAATGGGTTTGTCCTGTACCACTTGATAGTTGCAGTTGGGTTCATCAAAAAATCTTTTGTAGAACACTTCCAAGCTATTGTCTTTTCTGTCCCAAAGGTTGCTGAGACTTCCATCTTTCATTGGGATGTTGTAGATTTTGGACACAACTTTGGGAGACACATTAATCTCAGTCCCCTCAATGATGGCTCGAATGGTTCCACTTAACTGTCTCTCTCCAGTCATGTAAATCTCTCTGCACAATTTTTCATAAATGGGAGGTTTAGCTTCCATCATTTTGCAAAGATTGTTGGACTCAAGAAGGGTTTTGATGAGAGCTCCAACTTCATGATTATAAAAATCATGCTCGGTAAAATAGCCATGAGCTTCAGTGTATGCCATTGTTGAGTAAAACAGAGAATTAGGGCTTTTTGAAAAACAAAGAGATTCAGAGAGGAGATTTAGATGGGAAGAAAATGTTTGTTGAGGAAGGGTTAGATTCGCAAGATTAGAGGTTAATGAGGAGGGAATTTGTATAGTTCAACGGCTAAAACATGGGTTAGTGCAAAGGTTAAAAATTTGCATTTAAGGATGTGACTGTTCATGAATAGTGTTTTTGTCCCCCACTCATTTCTTGCAATAACTTCCCATAAAACATGGGAATAAAGTCCGTACACAGAGGCGAATTTTCAGAGGGATTTATCAGAGAAGTTAATGAGCTTGTGTTAGTGGCAAGTTCCAGTAACCTCGATTTGGCAAGAACTCAAATCATAGCTGTCAGACTTGATGACCAGCCAAGTCTATTTTGAATGATCATTGCCTCTATATTGACTGAAACTAAACTTGTCTATAAAAGGAAATGAATCAAATGATGAGAATTATCAAATTCATTTCAGTCTTATAGTAAATGGGAAGATTGGTTTCAATGTTTAGTCCTAGCAAGATGGCTATGACAACAAAGAAATTGGTTTTCAAGAGTCCAAGGTTAGAGGAAACTAGGGAGGAGAGGTTTGATAGGGAGTTTTTGTCTTACCAAATACAAACTGATAATGGTCTTGAACAGGAGGTGGATCAACTGCATAGTGATGATCCAAGTAAGGAAGAGGAGTTAAGAGAGAGGGAGATGAGGAGAAAGTTTTGGGAGGAAGAGAGGCTAGCATTGTTAGAGGGTGAGAGAAATAGATTAAATAGACAGCTAAGGATAAGGGTAAGGCTAAGATGGTTTGTGAGGGTACAATATGGTCAGACAGCTAAGGTTAAGCTATTTGGAAAGGGGAATGAGGGTGAGACCAGTAAACAGGTTGGGGTAGGTGTAGAGAGAGTATAGACTTTTGGTGAGCTTGTGAAGCTTGACAGCCAAGAAAGGATTAAGATTGACACTCCTATTGGTCAACCTGAGTTCTTAGCTGTCAGAGAGTTCACAGTAGTAACAAGGGATTCACTTTCATTGAGTCAAACAACTCTTGAGGGAACTGGAGACAACTTTGCAGGAGTGCAAAGTTTTCCTTCAAAGGCTTATATGAGATTGTTCTCACAGTTTCTGAAGTGCTTGAGTCCAGCAGCTATGAATGAGGAGGAAGAAGTAGGTCCTCAGTTAAATCAAGCTATTATTGCATAGGAGAGTGCAAACACTTCAGGGACATTCAGCTTTGTCTCTCCACTAAGTGAATATCCTCCTTACAATGCTGTTGAGGAATGGTGGCCAAGAAGGGTGTGTCCTTCTTTACAATTCTCAACAACAGCCATTGACCCTTTCATGATGAGGCACCCAGTATGGCTTGAGAGGTATGAGGATATCAAGGAGAATTTTTATGAGGCTCCTGATGTTGCCTATAATGAGTATGGGTACACAGATGAGGATATCCATGATCAGCCAAGGAACAGTCAAAGATAGAATCCTTAGCTGTCAGAGCCTATGTGAGGATCAGCTGTGAGAGAAAAGAGGGGTTAAGAAGCTTTTGGTAATAGGAATTTGTGGTTGCTTTTGTGTTTTGAAAACTAAGGTATTTGGTAGGATGATGTTTGGCTTAGGATGTTGTTGGTTTTTTATGTAAAACTATGGTTAGCTGTCAGATCCTCAAATGTTGACAGCAATCATTTGTACTGTTGCTTTGATTAATGAAAATATTTTATTTTGGCAAATTAATCATTCCCAACATTGCCCTTAGCATTTCAAATCTCTTCTCATCCATGGCTTTTGTTAGGATGTCAGACGCATTATCTTCAGTGCATCCCTTAGCTAGGTTGATATTTCCTTTTTCAACATGATCCCTAATGAAGTTATGCCTAACTTCAATATTCTTGGTCTTGGAGTGTTGAATAGGGTTTTCTGTCATGACAATGGTGCTTGAATTGTCACAAAAGATGGGAATGTTTGACAGGTGTAAGTACCTGAATGAACGCTCGCCCGAAAAAAAAGAAAAAAAAGGAGGAAATGTTTGATTCCGTTTTTCCCTTGTTTTATTTTGCTTTTGAAGCGAAAAAGGGAGTTTTCGGTTTGTTTTGGGAGTCGCCACACCGTTTTTAGAGGAAAACATTGAAAAACCTAATTTTAAGAGATTTTGAGTCAGGAGTGCAGTTACGTGTTGGGAAGAACTAGAGAGTTCACCCAACACGCCCCTTTCGGGACTTTCAATCAACATTTGGACAAATATGGACATTCAAAAATGTGTGTGCGATGTGTGTCAACAAGTAAAGTGTGCAAGCCTTAGATTTCATTAATGGTATGGGCCGAATACAACTTGCGAGCCATGATAGGGGTCGCACCCTTTTACACGTGATATCTTTTATCACAAGGCGTAAGTCTTGAGACGGTACGCCTGGGGAGTTCCCTTGTCGTCCGACACAAGTCTTCTCTTAGCGAGGATGTCGGGCGACATAAGGAGCCATAGACAGATTGTCCCTTACAGAGGTAAAGCTACTCTGGAAACGGAAAGATATTTATTGGACTCATTAAAGACACTATTTGAAGGTCTAAAATCGATCTTGGGATTGACGGGAGTTATCAAAGTCACGATAGACTTTGAATGATACGGATGTCATGAGACATGGAACATCCGATGTTATCCATGTCGTATGACAATCCTCCTCCAATGAATTGCACCCAATCAGATCGTAGGCACTCAAATAGTGGCTTATGAGCCACATAAATGATTTGGAAAGCTCTGAGTTGCGAAGGGGATGAAGCTGGACGGCGAAGTCCAAGAATAGCTTTACGGCTTTTCGGGATCTCTATGTCGTATGACATAGGATCTCCAAGGAGTCCTATGTCGTCCGACATAGATAGGCCATTCTGTGCCCTTCGTTGTTTGTTTCCCTTTTTGTTCCTCAAGGCAAACCAGCATGTTTAGCTACGTAGCGGTAATATGACAATAATATATGAGTATAATGAGAGGATCACATGGCTTTAGTGGCCAAAGTGTGATAAATCACATGATTTTGGCCACTTTGAAGTAGCCATCACCTCCCTAACTCTATGCAAATA
Source organism: Adenophora triphylla var. japonica (assembly GCA_022495995.1). NCBI lineage: Eukaryota > Viridiplantae > Streptophyta > Magnoliopsida > Asterales > Campanulaceae > Adenophora > Adenophora triphylla. Next base: position 25,497 of record JAFEMH010007566.1, read on the forward strand.
CGTAAAGATTGAATCTTTATTGATCCTAAGATGACCAAATGTCCGGATACGAGGTGGGGAGAAGTGAATATTGAAGATTCACTTCTCCACCACCTTTGTCATGCAAAATCCCAATTTCTACATGGTAAGAGAGCAAGTATGCATGCAATGTATATTTAAAGACTTTATTAAAAGGGGAGAGAGTTTTAGTGTCTACCTATTGTAGTCCACGAAGTAGAATCACCAATAGTATGGTGTCTACCCCTTCAATCACCAACAAAGGAGGCTTCTTTGGACCTTGGCTTTGAAGTGTGTGTGTGTGAGGAGGGAGGTGAGTGTGTGTGTGAGTGTATGAAAGAGAGAGAGAGAGAGAGAGGGAGACTCTATTTGGACAGAGTTTTCCCTAGAATACTGGTATTCTCTCTAATACTCACTTCTTGGTCCTCTAAAATGATCAGCCATGCCTTCTATTTATAGGAATCCTGACTGAGCTTCCTATGTCGGACGACAGGGGCAGTTAAACCGCCTTAATGTCCATGTCGTCCGACAGCGTACACCTTTTGGCCATAATGGGCCGAGTGGCTGGCAGGCCCAATGGATTAGTGGACTGCTGGGATTTATGGACTCTAATTGCTTCTTAGCAATTTGTGCAAGCCCGAATTTAATTAATTTGAATCCAAAACTTGAGTTCGGATCGGGGTACTCACAGAGCCCCTCGGCGACGTCACTTCCATGGGAAGCGTGGTCGTCGATAAAAAATGAGAATCCCGAGTCGGACACGAATGGCGGGGAAAAAGGTGACCAAGATGGTCAAGTGGCTGGACCTCTTATGAAGAGGATTCCTACGTATCCCGTGGGGGAATCAAGCCGAATCGTAGTTCGTTGAGGATGGGGTTCCAAATGAAAGGCTACGGGTTTTGTACCCGAAAGTGGCATTCCAAGGGAGTCACCCCGGAGATGGGCGTTTGTACCGAGATTGGCTGTTCCAAGGGAGTCACCCCGAAGATGGGCGTTTGTACCCGAGATTGGCTGTTCCAAGGGAGTCACCCCGAAGATTGATCGTTTCGATGGTGAGTCACCCGAGGATTTGACTTTTTCTTTGGGAGTCACCCGGCGGGGATGTTGACTTTTCTTTGGGAGTCACCCGCTGGAAATGTTGACTTTTTCTTTGGGAGTCACCCATTTGGTTGGATTTGTTTTGATGGGGAGTCACCCTGAAAGATATGACTTTTTTCTTTGGGAAGTCGCCCGCTGATTTGACTTTTTTCTTTGGGAGTCACCCGCTGGGGATGTTGACTTTTTTCTTTGGGAGTCACCTGCTGGAAATGTTGACTTTTTTCTTTGGGAGTCACCCGCTGGAAATGTTGACTTTTTTCTTTGGGAGTCACCCGCTAATTTGACTGCGGAAATCTGTGCGGTCTTTCCGGACCGGGTAGTTTAAGGCCGTTCCGGGCCAATTGTTGTGGAAATCTGTACGGTCTTTTCGAACCGGGTAGTTTAAGGCCGTTCCGGGCCATTGTGTATTGGAAAGAGAGGTGGGCATTTGAGCCCAACTAAAATGATGAATTTTGATGATGGGTAGCCAAGATAGGCTGACAGAATTTAATGAGGGGCAAAAGGGGAAAATCACCCTTCTGGACTGTGGGTGTCGTCCGATATGGGAAGGTTCCCAGGCAGATTCAATTAAAACCACATGTCGTAAGACAGGTCTTAAAAAAACCATCCACTTGCCGCCGAGAACAAGGAGAGGAGAGGAGAGAAATTTTTCGAAAATTCTTCCTTTGATTTTGATTTAAATCAAGAATTCGATCATGCCTCCGCGAGCCGAAGCGAGAAGGAACGTACAACAAGTCTTGTCCGAGAGGAGGAGACTCGTCGATCGAAATTGACGGAAGAGATCTCCGGAGGGGAATGGCCTCTACCCGGGCCTCGATTTTCATACTTCCACCACGGAGCAGAAGGGGGTAAGTCATTCTTAGACCTTAACCTTTGAAATTTGATTTCTAGGGTTTGAGATTCGGAATTTGGGGGAAATCGCACCCAAAAAGGGATTGCATGCTTGGCATGGGATGAATGTGTTTTTGAAAAGATTTTTCCTTTTCTGTTTCTTCTTATTTTGAAAGAATTTAGTGATGATTTTTGTGTATGAATGCATGCACATATTGTTATGGTTTTTGATACTGTCTTTGTGCTTACTCGTTGCAGACTTTGCGGACGAGGGGTCTCCTGAGGCGATTGCGACCATTTGGGGTCTTTTACCGGGCTCTTCGATTTGCGGACAGTCTAAGGGGCGGTCTTTCTTCTTGGTCTTGGACCATTCTTCACAGCTGTTGGAGCTTTTGGGGACACGGCCAGGAGCGTGGAGCTTGTGCGGGCCTTCAGGCAGTTCTGGTGGGACTCTACCCACACTTTCCATCTTTCCTGGGGTGAGGCGACCATCACTCCCTATGATTTTACGGCTATTGCGGTGCACGGTTTACGAGACGAGCCGATCTTTGCGAGGATCCTGGCGTGTTGAGCCCCGGATGCCATCGAGCCTTGGCCGGCATGACTTTTCGCCTTAAGGGCAATGGGGTCCCGTTGGCGGACCTACATTACGCTTTGACGGATCGAGATTCGTACATTTTACGAGGTGCCGCCGTAGTTGCTGGCGAGCGGCTAGCTAGAGCCTTTATGCAGGCAGGTTGTCGACACCTGTTTTGCAATGCCTCTACGACGGCATTGACTCTTGTTGGAGACTCTTAGAGATTGGGACCAGGTGTCTACCTTTTCATGGGGAGAGGCTGGTTTGGCCCAGTGTATAGGGGCCTGGATGAGGTGGCTTGAGTAGTGTGACCTCTTTGGATTTTTACTAGGCTGTCTTTGGAGGTATGTCCTTTGCTTTTGCACATTATTTGTTGCACTTGACTTTTCTGTCTTCATTTCATACTTTGTTCTTTGCCTGCTGAGAGTCTTTTGTCTACGATTTCGGGTGTGGGCCTACGAGGTGTTCGAGGTATGCCCGGATCGGTGCCCAGAGAGGATTGCGGCAGATCTGTTCCCTGCCATTCGCCGTTGGACTTTCGGGGCGAGAGAGAGCCGGAAGGTGGACGGGGTTAAGCCCCGTAAGACGGCTTGTTATCATGATTGCTCTGAGGGGCACTCCTGTCGGGTTGAGACACTTCCCCTGGCACGGCCGGTATGGTGAGGATTTGGTTGGTCTTTCTTGCCACAGTGACCAGGACGAGGAGGCTCTTGATCGGCCTAGAGGGAGATGCCCTGTACTTGGGGGAGAGAGTGAGCAGGCAGCATGGTCCTGGTGCGGTTGCTCGTGTTCCTCGTGATCCTCCTTCGGGGATATGGCACATTAGGGCCTTGCCTGATTTGGAGCGGCTGCAGACCGGCATTGACGCTGCCGAGTTTTATGAGGAGGGTGGTTATGCCTACTTTGTCTTCACCCGGTTGGTGACTCCTCAGGTTATGGCTGCTAGGAGGGCAGCGGGGATGCAGGCACCGACGCCTCCCCGATCTTTTGAGTATGAGGGTGGGGGCAGTATTCGCCGCTCCTCTTTTGATATGTCCGAGACTCACCCGCATTTGCGGCTGCCCCGCGGGACCACCTCTGTGAGTGATCTCTTCTTTTTATGATTCATTCCAGCTTTTAACTGTTTTACTGTCTGCGTTGATTTGTTCTGACTACCTTTTCTGTTTTCATTGAACAGGTTCCAGCCAAGGCATTTTGGACGGTGGCGAAGGCGCTCACCGGTGCTGTGAAGATGCTGCGCTAGTTTCAGAGGAGCGCGGAGCATTGGAAGGGGAAGTGCAGCTCCCGGCCTGATGATGTAGTGCCTCCGAAGAAGAGGCCCAGACCTACTTTTGCTCCTTCTGGTTCACAGGCGGGCAGATCTAGTTAGCAGCCCCAGCCTGATGATGATGATGGCGAGGATGATCCCTACCAGCCCCCTTATTCCACTATTCCTGAGTGGCAGGGGTATTATGCTGAGCCTCAGCCTTGGGCGCATTATGAGGGCAATGATTTTGACGGTGAGATCCATGAGGTGTCGGAGGGTGGCGATGATGGCCAGGAGCAGAGCGGCTCCGAGGAGAAGGTGGGCAGCGCTGAGGATGACAGCGGCTCTGAGGAGGAGGACGGTTCTGATGACGACTCCGAGTCGGAGTGATCACGACGGTCCCCTTTTGCCATGCTTTGACTCTTTTAGGGGAGAGGAGAAATGCATGTGCAAATTTTTGTTCTTTTGGGATTGTAAAACAAATATTTTATCGTTTTTGTACTTTGACAACCAAAACATTTATTTATTTATGTATTTGCTGGTTCATATGCACGAGTTCGTCCCAAGAAAGGCACGGAAATGGTGGCTTTTGATGTATTGGGGTATTTTTGTGATTTTTGTATGCTTTGAGTGACATTTACGTGTCTGTAGGTGTGTTGGATGTGCCACATCCTCTCCCGTGGGCTTTATGAGCGAGGGGGGGGGTGTTTAGGCATGATTTTGTGGTGCTTTGAACAGGTTTGGGTGGTCTTTTGAGCAAGCGTTGGGTCGCTTTGGGATTGCTTTGCGATTCTGCATTTATTCTTTGCTTGATGTAGCTCTCTATGTCGTCAGACACGGGGCTTCTTGGGACCTTTATGTCGCACGACATAGAGAGTACGTGGGACGAATTTCTTGGTCGGCAAGTTTCGACACTTTATGAAAGCGGTCGGGAACAGCTCATTCCAGCAGCCACATCAGGTGTCAAGTTTGTCTTCCACCTCAAAATTAGCCCCAAGATTTGATCTTTGGTCCAAAATGGAACATTATGATGACAAATCTAAGACCAAAGAGCGTCAATTTCATTCCGATCTCATAGATCTGACCCGCCGTCATCGCAGCAACAATAGGAGGATCATTGACCAACGATATGGGTTGAAATGCATCTAGGCATTGAAGGAGTGGGCGGTAGATTGGAACCTTCTCCGGGCCGCATCCAGGCAATGGGACCGGGAGAGGCATGTCTTTACCCTCTCGTATAACGATCTCACACCCACGATTGAGGAGTTCCGTGCACTTATTGGGGGAGCTGAGCTTAGAGATCCTGTCTTCCCGCGAGATCCGCGACCTTGACCGAGCAATTGGCCGACTTCTTGGGATTTCGCGCGGAAGCGGTGGGATCCGATTCTTGACTGTCCTTTGTTGACCTGGCCCGGATAGCCCGATTGGGCATGTCATGCCCGAAACAGTTTGACTTATCTACGGCCATGGACATTTTTATGCCGATTATGATTTCCCTATACCGCTTCGCGAGTATGATGGGGTATGCTCCGGCTTCTTTTGGGAGTTGTTAGACGGATGCGGGGCTCTCGAGGTATCACACCGACCGAGGTTCGACCCGCGCAGGAGAGAGAGAGACATAGTTCCCATTCTGGCCGGGCAGAGACCTATCACGGGATGGACCGACCGGGCCGGAGGGTCGGTGCACATGGGACGCGGCAGCCCAGGTCTTTGTCATTGTGGCTCTTTGAGCGGTTGAGGCTTATTTCCCGTTACTGTTAGGCAAAATGCAGCACCTTGGGTTACGCAGCCAGAGGCGAGTGGCTCCCGAGGCTTCACAGGAAGGTTGGCAGGCGACCGGCCGGGTATACTACCACCGATATCCAAGATCTTGGGTTCCGGATGGAGGCTCGAGACCATGAGCGGTAGGAAGGATGGCTCTGCTATAGTGAGGCTGCCAGGACTACACTTCTCGTCATTCAGTATCCCCTTGCTTGTTCAGAGGCAGTATGGATACCCACAACAGGCTGTTGATGGGTTCAGAGAGCAGATGGCTAGGGATACTGTTCCTCTTGACATGACTGATATCCACACTCTTAGGTTCTTTGCCAGGGCTTTTTCAGGAGCAGCTTTTCCCACTCACACACTGATACGGAAGACTCGAGGGATCACTTATCTGTCCACCAGGTACCTCATCTGGTACAGGGAGCAGATGGGACCAGTCCAGCACACCATCGAGGCATATTGCAGAGGGATCCGAGGAGGAGACCAATCTAGCACAGGCTACGCGATGCCGGGAGGCACAGCCGACCCCCGACAACGTGACCGATGATCCGGCAGCGGATTTTGAGAGACTTGTGGAGAGGAGAGCCAAAATGAGGGATGACCCTGAAATTATGGCTCGGAGGACAGCTCTGAGAGAGGGGAGAGCTGTCCAGGCGGCGTTGAGAGCTTCCAGATTGGTTGACTCACTGACTCGTATTATTCCAGAGCCGGGGCGACGGGAGACAGAAATTTTTGGGATAGCTAAGCCAAAGACCTCCCGAGGACCGAGGAAGAGGAAGAGGAAGAAGAAGGGTGCTAGTTCAGGAGTGGGAAACGAGCGACTAGGATTAGGTGACTTATCCTTGTATCCCTTATTTGCCGACACAAACAATTTAGATGTACCTTTTAAAAGATATTATTTTGCTAATGTTAATGAGTCGAGAGTAGACCGTGCTTGAACTCATCAATGAATGTATTAATGTGATGAAAGTTGAAATTACTTCAAAACTTAATCAAGACACATTTTGGTCATCACAAATACAACTGTTTGACAGGATTTGGTGATTTTTATGTTTTTTAGACCAAACCGCGAACGGCTGCCTACGTTCCCCTTTTACAGATTGGACTGAGGGGCTCAGGTCTCCTAGTTCGACCCAATTTTGTGTTTAAGAAAGGGATAGATAGAAGGGGGACAAATGGTGCAACCCTGTTTTTTACCTAGACCGCCCGTTTTTAGGGTTTTCAGCCTAGTTGGGTATATTCTTTTAGCACCGAGCGCGCCCTTTGTTTTGCACGGACTGCCTTTTGAGAGGTTTTCAGTCTCGTCTGGGTACATTATTTTCGCGCTTCTTTTCTTCTCTCTTTTTTTTTATAGAGGGGAAGACTCGATTCAGACGTAATAGCGGCGTAATTTGTCGCCGTTCACCGGGTGCATGAAGGGATTACCATCCAAATCTGTCAACTTCATTGCTCCGCCAGAGAAGATCTCTTTTACCAGATACGGGCCTACCCAGATTGGAGCCCACTTGCCCAGAGGGCTGAACTGATTCGGCGGCTTTTCTTTTAGGACCAAATCACCCACTTTAATGTCGCGGGGATGTACCTTTTTGTCAAAGGCCCTAGCCATGCGCTTCTGATAAGCCCGGATGTGCTCCATTGCCTTAAGCCTTCGTTCGTCTAAAAGATCTAGCTCGTCGTGTCGACTCTGAAGCCAGTCTATCTCGTTGACTTCATTTTCAAGCAGGACCCGTAGAGAGGGTATCTCTAGCTCAATGGGTAGAACGACATCCATCCCATATGTCAAAGCGAACAGGGTTTCACCGGTGGCAGTTCTTACTGACGTACGGTAGCCCCAAAGTGCTATGTGAAGCTTCTCAGGCCAATCCCGGCTCCTTTCAGCCATTTTCCGGATGATCCTTTCTAGATTCTTGTTTGCGGCCTCGACAGCACCATTGGTTTGAGGGCGATAAGGGGAGGACTTGTGTCGCTTGATTCTGAATTCTGCGAGCAGTTTGTCGGTGTGTCCCTCGAAATGTGACCCGTTATCTGAGATAATCTCATTTGGAACTCCATATCGGCACAGGATGTTTTCTTTTATGAAACGGGCCACCTTTTTGGAGTTGAGGACTTTGTAGGACGCTGCTTCAACCCACTTGGTGAAGTAATCCACAGCGACCAAAACGAACTCATGCCCGTTACTGCCGGCAGGAGTTATCTTCCCAATAACGTCGATCCCCCAAGTTGCGAATGGCCAGGGAGTGCTCATGCAGTAGAGATCATGAGGAGGTATATGGTTGAGATTGGAGAACCGCTGACACTTATCGCAGGTTCGTACAAACTGAATACAGTCAGTTTCCATGGAGATCCAATAATAACCCATCCTGAGTATACTGAACATCAAGGCTCGGGCGTTCATATGTGGTCCACATGTGCCACTATGGACTTCTTCCATGACCTTTCTGGCTTTAGACTTGCTGATGCAGAGTAGAAGTGGGCCTCGATGCCTTTTTTTCCATAGGTCATCTCCCAGAATAACGTACTGTGCAGACAACCTTTTCAAAGCTTGTAAACTTTTGGCGCGGAGACCTTCTTTTAGTCTACCATCCTTTTCCGTTGGGAACGAAGCTTCGCCATGTTTAAGGTACTAAAAGATCTGACTGTACCACAAGTCATCGACCTTTTCTAGCTCGATCTGGCAACAGTAGGCGGGATTCTCGCGCCTCCCAACCCTGAATGGTTTTACTGATTTTCCCTCTGGGATTTCCACCAGAGAGGCCAAAGTGGCCAGGGCATCCGCGAACCTGTTCTTGTCCCGGGGTAGGTAGTGGAACGTGACCTCCTTGAATTGGTCGATCAGATCCTTCATGTAGGCATAGTACATTTGCAAGTACTGGTCCACGATTCTCCACTTATTGGATACCTGATTGATGATTAGCTGAGAGTCTCCGCACACCTCCTACTTTTCGAAATTTCGTTCCAAGGCTGCCTCGAGGCCGGCTATGCAAGCTTCATACTCCGCGGCTGTGAATGTGGTGCCCAAATTTTGTGTTGGATTCACGCGAGTTTGAAGACATCCGAGTTATTTGAAAAACGGAGTCGCCACGCCATTTTGATTACCTCAAAACTTTGAAAAAAAAGGTTTTTACTTGGGTTCGGAGGTTAAGTTACCCCTTGGGAAGAACGTTTGGCGTTCACCCAAAGTGCCTTGCCGGAGCAAGTCTCCCAAGATTTCAGTAATCGTGCTTGCTTGCGTGCTTTCTTGTGTGCATGTGTTTGAAAATAAGGGGGGGAAATGTCCCAAGTTGTCTTCCGGACGTACAAACCATTTGTTGGTTGTCGCTCGGAATTCCTTGGAATTTTATGTATTTGGGATTATGATCCCGTCCTCATCTTATGACTTGTGATCATCGCATTTTAACCTCGGGACCCTCGGGACTTGCGTGATCGAGAGAATGACTCTCTTTTGGTCAAAGATGAGGTTCTTTAGAAAAGGAGAGTCCTTAGCCCATCAATCATACGCTTTAAGACGGCCGAGCTCGTATAGAGGCTTCATACTCTTTCTTAAGCGATAATCAGAGATATAGGGTTCAAGGAATCCCTTTCTAAAGAAATATGGAACCTTTAATGGAAGGAACGATGTAAAGATAGGATCTTTTACACCGGTCTGTTCCAAGGTTGGGGGAAAGGGGGAAATGCATGATGAAAAATGACACTTTAATGAAAAGATGACATTTTTGGGTTGCAAATGATGCACTTAGTTTAAAGAAATAATCTTTATTGCAAATGATGCATAAATATTTGATTTTTATGCAAATGATGCATTTTTGTTGAAGAAATTGTCATTCATTATGCAAATGATGCATAAAGATTGCATTTTGAAAAGCATATGATGCTAGTTTATGGTAAAGACATGGTCTTTAAAGCAAATGATGCTTGAACAAGGGATTTTGAATGCAAAGGATGCATTTTTATTGAAAAGATTGAGTTTTTATATGCAAATGATGCATAAAAATGACATTTTTATTTGAAAATGGGGGTTTTAGGTACGAAGGATGCACCTTTATGAAAAAGACTACATTTTTATGACAAATGAGGTCTTAATGCATGCAAAAGGGAAAGGGGGTGATAAAGATGTGATCTTTAACTATGAATGCCAAGTCCCAAGCAAGATATATGAATGCAATGAGCAAGTATATCAATTAAAAGCAAGGTTAGGGCGTGCGAGGTTACCAATTGCTTCCTTTGCTTCTTTGGTTGGAGCTAAGAGGATAGATTGGTCTTGGATCTTCAAGGAGGAGGGAGGGAGCTTCTTGGCCTTCTTCTTCACCTTCTTGAGCCTTCACCAATATTCTTCACGTCTTGGGAGTGACTGAGTGTATTGCTATGGATTGTGTGTATTGTTGTTGTTGTTGAAATGGGTAGAGGAGAGCTCTATTTATAGGCACTGGATAAGGCTAATGAAGCCGTGCGGCCGGAAGCGACGAGCTAATGCGGCCGTGCGGGCTTATCCACAATGACTCAGCATTCTAGAACCATGCAAGGTGGCATTATTCTAGAACCTTCTTCCTAATTAAGAAAAACGTGTTTTCTTAATTAGGAAGGCTTCCTTCAGCCCTAATTTTAATTTGGGACTGCTCCAGGACATTTCCGGAACACTAGGAAGGTCCGGGAATTACCGGAAACTTATCGAAATTGCCGGGAAATTTAACCGAAGGCATGAGCCATTTGGGTACTTACGAAGCCCTCGGCAACATCACTTGCAAGGCGAGTGGGGTTGTCGATAGAAAAGGCTCCGATCTGGCGAATGCCGAGACGGATTGGGTGACCAAGACGGTCGAGTGGCTGAACCTTTTGGAAGGCTACCTACGTATCCCGGAGGAATCAAGCCAGGCCGTAGTTCGGAATTAGGATCCGCTGGGGGAGGAAGAAGAGAAACTGGTCTCTTGCTGGGGAAAAAGAAGAGAAAATGACCTAGGAGGTCAAGCAATTGATCCTACTGGGGATATGCTAGGAGTGACCAAGGTGGTCGGATATCTGAACTTCTATGAGGGGCTGCTTTATCAATGAGGAGTGACAAAGAAACAGGGTGACCAAAGTGGTCGAATGGCTGGACCTTTTTAAAAAAGGCTACCTACGTATCCCGGAGGAATCAAGCCTTGATCGTAGTTCAAGCTTTTATTGAGTCGAAATGTTATTCCTTCACCTTGGAATAACGGAGATCGAAATAAAGCGAAAAAAGGTCGAAATGTTATTCCGTCATTCGGAAATAACGGAGATCGAAATAAAGCGAGAAAAGGTTGAAATGTTATTCCGTCATTCGGAAATAACGGAGATCAAAATAAAGCGAAAAAAGGTTGAAATATTATTCCGTCATTCGGAAATAACGGAGATCGAAATAAAGCGAAAAAAGGTCGAAATGTTATTGCCTTCTGGCAATAACTGAAATTTTTAACAAGAAACATTATCCCATTTGGCAATAACGGGGGATTTCCCGGAGGAAACGTTATCCCATTTGGCGATAACGGAGAATTTTCCGGAGGAAACGTTATCCCATTTGGCAATAACAGAGGATTTCCCGGAGGAAACGTTATCCCATTTGGCGATAACGTAGGATTTCCCGGAGGAATCGTTATCGCATTTGGCGATAACGTAGGATTTCCCGGAGGAAACGTTATCCCATTTGGCAATAACAGAGGATTTCCCGGAGGAAACGTTATCCCATTTGGCGATAACGTAGGATTTCCCGGAGGAAACGTTATCCCATTTGGCGATAACGGAGAATTTCCCGGAGGAAACGTTATCCCATTTGGCGATAACGGAGGATTTCCCGGAGGAAACGTTATCCCATTTGGCAATAACGGAGGATTTCCCGGAGGAAACGTTATCCCATTTGGCGATAACGTGGGATTTCCCGGAGGAAACGTTATCCCATTTGGCGATAACGTAGGATTTCCCGGAGGAAACGTTATCCCATTTGGCAATAACAGAGGATTTCCCGGAGGAAACATTATCCCATTTGGCGATAACGTAGGATTTCCCGGAGGAAACGTTATCCCATTTGGCGATAACGGAGGATTTCCCGGAGGAAACGTTATCCCATTTGGCAATAACAGAGGATTTCCCGGAGGAAACGTTATCCCATTTGGCGATAACGTAGGATTTCCCGGAGGAAACGTTATCCCATTTGGCGATAACGGAGGATTTCCCGGAGGAATCGTTATCCCATTTGGCAATAACGGAGATTGCGAAAAAGGTTGGATTTTGTACAGAAGTTGGAAGGAATCAATAGTTTTTGTAAAGAAAAGTGGGACGTATCCGGATAATTTTTGTAAAGAAAACTGGGATATACCCTGATTAATTGAAAAATAAAATTGAAAATGTCAAGGGCAAATAAACTGAGTCACAGAGGTAAATTTGTAAAATAGGCCACGGGGGCACTGGAGGGAAAACTGGATTGAAAGTAATTAGAAATGCCAGGGGCATAAAGGGTAAAAGAGGCCTACGGGGGACAAAATTGTAAAATGGAGCCTTCAGGGGCAAAATTGTAAAAATCAGCCACAGGGGCTTAGTATGTCGCACGACATAACAGGCCCTGTGGACAGATTTATTAAAAACACGCACAGTCGCCATTTGAAATTAAATTGGACTTGAAATTGAAAGGGAGGCGACAGTGAGAAGAGAGAGGGCGAACATCAGAGAGGGAGATTCGAAGGAAATCGAGAGAAATCCAGCACTTCTCAGTCCGATTCAATTGAAGAATGCCTCCTAGGCTCTATCCGACCAAGAGGGCTTCTCAACATGCCAACTTAGCTACTCGAAGAAAGGGGGTGCAAAGGAATCAACGGCCGTTTCTTCCGGAAGCACCAAGAGGAGATTTCTACCCACAGCTCGATGAGCATACTTCGGATGTTCGGAAGAAGGAAGAGGTAAGAAACCTAGGGTTTTTTGAAAATTTCTTTCAATTTGGGCGAAATTGATTTGAACTGAATGCCTTCAGACTGGGCTTATGAATTAAATCATGAACTGGCATGAAATCATAGATTGATCTGGGAAGTGTAATGCATGCCATTCATTGATCTGTTTTGACCCATTTTTGCTTGAGATGATTTTCAGAAATAGCACGAAATATTAATACTTGTGCCATGTTTTCTTGCAGGGATTGCGCACCCGTGGCTCCCCGAGGTGATTGGCGAGGCTATGGGATAGCTTGTCGGGTAGCCGAAGCGAGTGGACTCGCCTAAGGGCATGATTTACGCCGCCGGGCTAGGGCAATTTTGAGATGGCGAAGGCCATCGGGGCACTCAGCAGGAGTGTGGATCCGGTGAGGGCATTCAGAGAGTTCGTGGGAGACCACTCACTCATTTCACTTCTCTTGGGGTGAGACGACAGTCACTCCGCCGGACTTTGCGGTCATCACAGGATCGCCCTTTACGGATGAGCCGCTCTACATAGAGGAGCCTGTACAGGAGTTGAGCCCCACTTATTGGCGATGATGATTTTATGGGCTTACTTGGTTTCGTTCCCCGGATCAAGAAGGGGAATGGATATGAGTTGGGGGTGCTACATGGCCTGATTGAGGGGCAGAGCAGGGACTACACTGTGGTAGATGATCCCGTTGAGAGCCGGCTAAGAGCCGAGAGATTGGCTAGAGCTTTTGTATGGGTGTACATGGGGTAAATGAACCCTTCCCTATGCATTTGAGAGGTGTAGGATTGGTATTTGCAGCTTCTGATATGTCGGGGAGTGCCCTGGGGAAAACAGGAAGCTACTGATGTCTGCTGTCTGATGTGGCTTGTTATGTCGCACGACATGGCTTGTTATGTCGCGCGACATAGTAAGCCCTAACCGTGCTTTTCTTTACCTTTGGAACTGGAATGGAATTGCATACACAGGTTGGAATTGGGTGACCAAAAGAGGTCACCAACCTGGCCTCCTTGGGACAATGGCAAAGAGATATTTGGTCCCTTCCTATAAGGATGGAAACGGGGTGACCTAGGAGGTCAAACAACCAATCCTTCATAGGAATGTTCCAAATCAAAAGGGGTGACCAATATGGTCATAAAATTGGACTTTTATGAAAAGCTTACGCACCATTGGAGAATGGAGAAGGGAAAAGGTGACCAATGTGGTCTGGATGGCTGAACCTTTATGAAAGGCTACCTACGTATCCGGAGGAATCAAGCCTTGATCGTAGTTCAAGCTTTACCTAGACGATTAGGAACGATGTCTAGGATTTTCGACGTTTTGACAATTAGGAAACTGTCGCCTGGCGTTATCTCGTTATGACAGAAGTAACGGAGGCACTTTTGAGAGAAAACGTTATCATTAGCAATTGGCACGTTACTTTGGGCCTAGGGGTAATTTTTTCTTGGAAACATGGTAGGACTGGTTTGGATATACATATGGAATGTATTTGGGAATTGTTTAAGACGGGTTTCAAACAGTGGGGTTGTATCCCTTGGGTGCGGGACTAGCTGTTGTTCTTGAGATGTTGTCTACGTGGACTAGCATTCCCTCTTGAGCTGAGACTGGGTTTGAACCTCGGGTCTCGGTGAATGTTCTTTTCTCACACTCTAGCATTTGAAGCTGATGCTAACAGATGTCGAAGTGACCAATCCTCTCTTCTAGGGATGGATGCAACTTATCGAAGCCAATGGTCTAAGGAAATACTCTCTGCAAAAGCCCCATATCTTGTTGAAGTAAGGAAAGATCCTTTCATTGGCAAAATCCTGGTGGCAAAGCCCCGGCTGGACAAACTGAGTAGGCGAGGTCTTGGTGAAGCCCCGGTCTAAGGAGAAGATCCCAATATGATTGGTACCGTAAAAGTGATCCCGAGGTTGATCTCGACTCAAGACCGGATCCATCTTATGGGCGAGGAACCCGAGGCGGACCCCAAAAATGGCTAAAGAAGCCCCGAGTCTAAGGAAATGGCTTGGCAAAGCCCCAACTTTGAAGAGTGTCAAGGCGACCCTAATGCGAATTGTAGCGAGAAAAGGAAAACCTATACTTCTCTCTCTCTCTTTTTTTATTTTCTTTAGTCAATCGATCAACCTAAAGGAAATGTGAAAGAAAATATTCTTAGAAATTTATACATGCAGGGCATATTTTTCGAAAGGTGGAAATAGATCCCGATCTTGTATTATTCCGATGGCCTTATTCGATGTAGGCACAAAACTCGCTTTGGGTTTGACTCTTTTGGGAGAGTATAAGCGTAGAAGGGTTTGTAAAAGTGTATGGAAGCTCCTGCTGACGTAAAATCGATGTTTAGCACTATTTGTCCTAAGATGTAAAAAAGGAAGACTTGTCAAGACATCTAAAAACTTGTTTTATTTACAATGATCACAAGATTGCTAAAAACCCTTTATTAATGTTCGGGTTATTCAACCATTAATCTCGATATGAACAAACATTCTGATTAATTATGAGGAGAAAGTCAACCAGTGTCGAGGATCAAGGTTGGCTGGGTGTGAAAGAAAGGTTTGTGTATAGGGAGGTCATTGATGAGACCGAGTTTTCTGGGATTTGAATGTGCTTATGGGAGAGGTCATTTGATGAGACCGGGTTTTTCGGGAATTTGGATGTGCTTATGGAAGAGGCCACTGATGAGACTGACTTTTCGGGAATTTGAATGTATTTATGACCGGACCATTTCTGGTTGCCTACGTTAACCTCATTGTGAGGAGCTCAGGTCGCCGTAGTTCGGTCTTGGCCGGACTGTGTTTGGTTTTGGGATTTGTGGTTCCTTTAGTGAAAAGGCTTAGGGTGAGATGATGATGAGGCGTGGGCCTCGGGATGGCTCCTTGGCCAAGTCATTTTTGGACGACTGCTTCTGATTGCTTCCTCTTTCATTGGGAGAGAAAGGATTTGCACGTGCCTACAGGCTTATGAAATGCTTCTGGCTTTGCTTCGACCGTCCCATTGTTATCGACAACTTTTATTTTTTGAGCTTTGGTCTTGCCTGTCCGTCAAGCTTTTGATTGGTGACGCTGGGTCCTTGGCCTCATTTTCTTTTATTTTTATGTGCAACCCTGTTTTTTGCCTAGACTGCCTTTTGGGATTTTCAGTCTAGCTGGGTATTACTCTTTTGCACTAAGATTTTTCCAATTCTCTTTTTTTTTTATATATGTGCAACCCTGTTTTTTGCCTAGACTGCCCTTTTTTTGGGATATTCAGCCTAGCTGGGTATTACTCTTTTTGCACTACATTTTTTTATTTTCTGAAGCACATGAGGACCAAGGCGAGCCCCTGCTTGAACATTCTTGATACCTTTGAGGTCTAAGCCAAGCTCCTAGGTTGTTGCCGACACGGGGTCAATCTTTTGAAGCTGAGTGGCCTTTTGTTGTCCCTTGATGTTGCCGCCGTCGTTGACTTGGTCAAGGTGATGGGGAGAACATGGTTTGGGAAAGTGTATGGCTTGATGGCATTAGTTGACTTTCTCACACCGATTAATCAGAATGTTAATTATTTCAAGGGATTATTTGTTGAGCAATGCAAGTGATCATATAAAATAAAACCATTTCATTAAATGTAATGTAGGTGTGCAAATAATGTCTTAAGTCTAGTAAGAAAAGAAGAAGACTCTTTTATAGAAAATTGAAGATTAAATACAATGTCCGTAGAGGACTTGATTGAAAAGAGAAAAGTACTAGAACCTACGAAGGTTGGCGAGAGAAATTTTTTTTTTTTTTTTTAATCTTACTTAAGGATAAGTAGACCCTAGTCTAGCTACTCTTCGCGGGTTGGTTTGCCCGAGTAACTTGAGCTTTCCTTCGTAGATCACCCACTGAATTTCTTTCTTCGAGATCCACACACTTATGCATCACATGACCAAAATGCTTGTGGTACTCGCAGAACTTGGTCATGTCAACTCTCTTGGGGTTTCTTGGCTTATAATTCTCGAGAGGTGTGAGAAGGCCTCGTTTCACCAAATCATCGAAAACTTTGCTCATGGGCATCCCGAAATCATCGGTGATGTTTCGATCTTGCACTTCCTGAATCGACCTCTTACCATAGCTTTTTGTTTTTGGCCCATGGAGGTTCTCGAGCTTCCCATTTTCTATCAACTTCTGGATCTCATGCCTCAAATAGGTGCAATCATCGGTGTTGTGCCCAGGGTATTGATGGAAAAGACAAAGTTTGGACTCATCCAACCGAATACTTGGGGTTCTGGGCTTCCAATTCTCCAGTGGCTTTATCAGCTTTTCTTTTATCAGTTCTTCCAGAATCTTGCTTAAAGGCATATCCGTATTGCGGAGTTTTCGGGAGACATTGTTGTTCTCAAGACTCGGAGTTCCATTGTCGATTGGTTCCATTGTTGGATTTGGTGAAGGAGGCTACGACACTCTTTCCTTTGTGAGGTCGGTGGCGACATGGGTACGGTTCTGATGTTTGGTCTTGGTGGCATTGGGTCATGTTTGGTGGAGTCATTTCCTTGCTTGGTTCGACGTCTGGGGTCAAGGGAGTATTGATACTCATCATGAAGTCAAACTTCTCTTGCATTTGTTTCACTTGTTCCATCAATATTGCCACATGGGGGTCAACGGGGATTCTTGCAACAGGACTTTTATTAGCAGATGGAACCGCAGCAACAGACTGGTGACACTGACGGGTGAATTCGCTAAATCCAAGAGTGACACTGAGAACTTGAATCATCCAGATCCTCTTTTGGCAACTCATGATTGCGTTCGAGTAGGTATAGGGGCTTTAACATAGCCACATAGCTCGAACCGATCATGCGGCCGGAGCATAAACCGGCGGTATTCTGAACCGAGAGACATGTGGGGTGAAGTTCAATCCGTTCTGAGGAGCTGAGGGCGATGGAGCCCGGATGAGATGGGATGTTGGAAAGGACTGAGGAGGAGTGGTCCTGGATAAGGGAGCGTATGAGGATGGAGGAGGGCATTGGTTATAGGCAGGGGGGTCTTGGTCATAGGATGAAGGGACTGAAATCACTGTTTCCAAAGTCTCACCTTCGACTACCACCAGAGAACCGTTCGACTCAGCTGTGACTGAACTCCATGACGACGGAGTGCGTCAATGAGCATGGCTTGCTGTTCTTGATGAACCTTATGGGCGCTTTCCAAAGCCGGGACTAACTCTTCCTTCCTAACCATCTCGATTCCCTGCACCCTCACTGTTTTTCATCCAAATCTGCCATTCGACTCTCCGAGGCGATGAACCTATGCGAACCTAAGGTTTTCTGAAAAGCTGCTGACCCAGTATTCTAGCCCACTTCTTTCTCGCTGCGGGAAGGGACAGGCAAGGTTTAGACTCGGGGATAGGTAAGGTAGGTAAGATTTAGACTTGGAGGTAAGTGTTTAGGCTAAAGGCTCAAGTAACATGCACTTATTGCTTAAGTTTTTTACTCAAAACACATTTTCTCCTAATCCTAATTGATCGGAAAAGATGAGACCTTGAAAGGTCAAGATTGAAATTTGGAGATCGGACCGAGGAGGTCTCGATTAAGGATTTGACCATGAAAGGTCGAGATGGGAAATCGAAAATCGGACCGAGGAGGTCTCAATTAGGAATATGACCATGAAAGGCCGGAATAGAAAATCGGAAATCGGACCGAGGAGGTCTCGATTAGGGTTTGACCATGAAAGGTCGGAATAGAAAATCAGAAATCGGACCGAGGAGATCTCGATTAGGGATTTGACCATGAAAGGTCGGAATAGAAAAATCGGAAATCGGACCGAGGAGGTCTCGATTAGGATTTGACCATGAAAGGCCGGAATAGAAAATCGGAAATCGGACCGAGGAGGTCTCGATTAGGGTTTGACCATGAAAGGTCGGGATAGAAAATCGGAAACCGGACCGAGGAGGTCTCGATTAGGGATATCAGAGATAGGAAAATGCAATTATGATTACATTAATTGTTCAAATTTACTTAAAACAATGTCTTTTATTTATTTCTATTTGGTTGGAAAAGGGGGGTTTGCCCTTCTTTTTCGCAACTACTCTAGATCCTGGATCAGTGGGTTCCGTCACTACGTCTATAAGCCCCTCGTATTCCTCCTGTATTTCGACCTCCCAGGGTGGGACGGCCCGGGCGAGGGTCCTATAGGGCACGCGGATCCCACCGACCGAGAGTAAAGAACGCTCCTATCGGGTCTAGCGGGTCATAGGACTTTTCAACGCACGAGCGATGCGGATTATAGTCAAGGCAATACCGGGAAAGTCTCGTCTCTCTGCCTTGACGGATCTTTTGGCAGAGTTTCGCTTGAGCGAATGACGGTTTCTGACTTTCGGTAATGTCCGAGAGAATAATAGGCATGGGTCGGGCGGTAAAAGCCTGGATGACACAATATCACATTGAACTTCGTTGCATACGCAAAGGCGTGAGTCAGAATCGAAGTCAATGCGGTCAAGATCTTGCCAATTTTTCCTTGTCGGAATTTTGGCAGAGCTTCGCTGGAGCGAATGATCTTTTGATTTTTGGCAAAGACTTGGTCTTGACTCTTATGCATTCCGTGCGGGTCAAGGTCAATAGTCAATGTCGGAGTCAAGATCCCACCGATTTTTCCTTGTCGGAATTTCGGCAGAATTTCGCTTGAGCGACAATCTTGGCTTCCGTTATGAGCTAAGGCTTGACCTTTACGTGGGTATGCAACTGGGCTATATGACACGGACTAGACCAAAAACCAACCAAAAGTCACGGTTTTTGAAACGTGTGACACGGATCGTGCATTGGTAGACACCGCTGCCATGGGGAGGTTGGGATGATTCCGTGCGCACCGGGAGCATCGTAAGGCTGTCCGTGGCTGCAGCTGGAACCACCCTCGGGTTTGAAGGACGTGCGTGCAAAAGTGTACGAGGATATATCGAGTGCGCGTAGTGTGCGGTCTTCCTAAAAATGTTCCTTTTTGAGTTAAAACAGAGATTTTCGTAAATGTGTTTTAAAGGAATGATTTTCGGGACGGGGAAAATGCAACACATAAGCACGTAAATTTTAAGGAGCTCCAGTCGAGTCATGGAGTGAATAGCCCCCAAGTGCTAGGGCGCCGAGTTAACCATGATTTTTCCCTGGTGGAATTGCCACCGAGGTCGCCCTGGCCGTCGAGAATCCAATGAGGATTGAGCCGTACGACTGCATGGATCAATTTTCCAGGTTCCACTCCTTTTGCTATTTTTCGGGTTATTACCCGTTCAAAGTATGCACAAATTCCAAGATGCAAATGATTCAATGCATGGTAAAGAAAGCAAGCACGATTAATGAAATCGGCGATGGGAGTCTAACCCGCTCAAAGGGAAAAGCTTTCTTCTATTTTTTTTTCAAAATTATATTTTTTTTCCGAAAAGGGATACTGGTACGTGGATTGTTAAACCACCGGTTATCCCAACTCCCACGTCGGGAGTGTACGGGGAAGGGTAAGTGGTTTCCACCTATATACCGAGTATCGATTTTTTTGTTTTGAAAATAAAAGCTCTTCTCCTTTGGGTTTTCCCAGTAGTCATGGCTGTGAATGTGGTGCCCAAATTTTGTGTTGGATTCACGCGAGTTTGAAGACATCCGAGTTATTTGAAAAACGGAGTCGCCACGCCATTTTGATTACCTCAAAACTTTGAAAAAAAAGGTTTTTACTTGGGTTCGGAGGTTAAGTTACCCCTTGGGAAGAACGTTTGGCGTTCACCCAAAGTGCCTTGCCGGAGCAAGTCTCCCAAGATTTCAGTAATCGTGCTTGCTTGCGTGCTTTCTTGTGTGCATGTGTTTGAAAATAAGGGGGGAAATGTCCCAAGTTGTCTTCCGGACGTACAAACCATTTGTTGGTTGTCGCTCGGGATTCCTTGGAATTTTATGTATTTGGGATTATGATCCCGTCCTCATCTTATGACTTGTGATCATCGCATTTTAACCTCGGGACCCTCGGGACTTGCGTGATCGAGAGAATGACTCTCTTTTGGTCAAAGATGAGGTTCTTTAGAAAAGGAGAGTCCTTAGCCCATCAATCCTACGCTTTAAGACGGTCGAGCTCGTATAGAGGCTTCATACTCTTTCTTAAGCGATAATCGGAGATATAGGGTTCAAGGTATCCCTTTCTAAAGAAATATGGAACCTTTAATGGAAGGAACGATGTAAAGATAGGATCTTTTACACCGGTCTGTTCCAAGGTTGGGGGAAAGGGGGAAATGCATGATGAAAAATGACACTTTAATGAAAAGATGACATTTTTGGGTTGCAAATGATGCACTTAGTTTAAAGAAATAATCTTTATTGCAAATGATGCATAAAGATTTGATTTTTATGCAAATGATGCATTTTTGTTGAAGAAATTGGCATTCATTATGCAAATGATGCATAAAGATTGCATTTTGAAAAGCATATGATGCTAGTTTATGGTAAAGACATGGTCTTTAAAGCAAATGATGCTTGAACAAGGGATTTTGAATGCAAAGGATGCATTTTTATTGAAAAGATTGAGTTTTTATATGCAAATGATGCATAAAAATGACATTTTTATTTGAAAATGGGGGTTTTAGGTGCGAAGGATGCACCTTTATGAAAAAGACTACATTTTTATGACAAATGAGGTCTTAATGCATGCAAAAGGGAAAGGGGGTGATAAAGATGTGATCTTTAACTATGAATGCCAAGTCCCAAGCAAGATATATGAATGCAATGAGCAAGTATATCAATTAAAAGCAAGGTTAGGGCGTGCGAGGTTACCAATTGCTTCCTTTGCTTCTTTGGTTGGAGCTAGGAGGAGAGATTGGTCTTGGATCTTCAAGGAGGAGGGAGGGAGCTTCTTGGCCTTCTTCTTCACCTTCTTGAGCCTTCACCAATATTCTTCACGTCTTGGGAGTGACTGAGTGTATTGCTATAGATTGTGTGTATTGTTGTTGTTGTTGAAATGGGTAGAGGAGGGCTCTATTTATAGGCGATGCGGATAAGGCTAATGAAGCCGTGCGGCCGGAGCGACGAGCTAATGCAGCCGTGCGGGCTTATCCACAATGACTCAGCATTCTAGAACCATGCAAGGTGGCATTATTCTAGAACCTTCTTCCTAATTAAGAAAAACGTGTTTTCTTAATTAGGAAGGCTTCCTTCAGCCCTAATTTTAATTTGGGACTGCTCCAGGACATTTCCGGAACACTAGGAAGGTCCGGGGAATTACCGGGAAACTTACCGAAATTGCCGGGAAATTTAACCGGAAGGCATGAGCCAGATTTGGGTATTTACAGCGGCGTTGTTAGTAGCCGGGAAATTCAACTTGATAGCGATGGGGGTGTGCACATCCTTTGGATCAACTAACACCATGCCGATACCATTGCCCCTTTTGTTGGCGGCACCATCGAAGAACAACTGCCAGCGGTCTGTACCCTCTATCACGAAGATTCCATCGTCTGGAAACTGGGGTTCGAACTCGGGCGCTTCTGAGCTTGGGAAATCTGCCAGATGATCCGACAGAGCTTGGCCTTTGATTGCCTTGCGGGTTACGAACTTGATATCAAATTCGGCTAGGAAGAATGACCATTTCGCAAGCCTTGATGACAGAGAAGACTTTCCGAACAGGCACTTGATGGGATCCATCTTTGACACTAGGTGTCTTGTATGCGCCGGAGGTAGTGTCTCAGTTTGCTGACCACCCATACCAAAGCTGCACAGGTTTTCTCTAAAGCGGAGTAGTTTAACTCACTGCCCTGAAGCTTCTGGCTGACGAAGTATATGGCATTTTCCACCTTTGAATCCGGCTTTTCTTGTGCAAGCATGGCTCCAGCAGCCGTATCTGTGACTGTTAAGTATAGCAACAAGGGCTTGTCCTTATGTGGAGGACACAAGATTGGGGGATGGACCAAGTAGGCCTTGATCGTCTCGAAGGCGGTTTGACACTGTTCGTTCCACTCAACCTCCTGATTCTTTCTGAGCAGCTTGAAGATCGTCTCACAGATAGAGGTTAGCTGATGGATGAATCGGCTAATGTATTGGAGACGGCCCATGAAAGCCTTCACCTCCGTGACGGTCGTCGGGGGCTTTATCTCCATGATGGCTTTGATCTTTCTTGGATCGGCTTCAATCCCTCGCTCTGTGACCATGTATCCCAGAACCTTTCCTCGGACTACGCCAAAGGTGCATTTTGCTGGGTTCAACCTCATTTCATGCTCCCGCAGCCGGTTGAAGAACTTCTTTAGGTCGATCAAGTGCTGTCCATCTGATCCCTTGGAATGAATAATCATGTCATCAACATAGACTTCGATCTCCTTGTGGATCATGTCATGGAAAAGTGCAGTGACTGCTCGCTGGTAAGTGGCACCGGCATTCTTCAGGCCGAAGGGCATAACCGTATAGCGAAGGTTCCCCAGGGTGGTGAAGGAAGTCTTTTCTGATCTTCTTCGGCAACTTTAATCGATTGTAACCCGCAAAACCATCCACGAATGATTTGACTTCGTAGCTGGCGGTAGTGTCTACCAGCAGATCGATATTGGGCAAGGGAAAGTCGTCCTTCGGGCTAGCTTTGTTTAGGTCTCTGAAGTCTACGCACACCCTGACCTTGCCATTCGACTTGGTAACTGTTACTATGTTGGTCAACCACTTGGGGTATTCGACCACTCTGATGAAACCCACTCTGAGCAGCTTCTCTATCTCCTCTTTGACTTGGAGGGACCATTACGGCTTGATCCGGCGAAGTTTTCGCTGACCGGCCCGGCTTCTGGGTCCAGGGGGATTCGGTGCTCAACAGTTGAGGTATCCAACCCGGGCATGTCCTTGTAGGACCAGGCAAATACGTCTACATATTCTTTAAGCAGATCAATGAGGGCTTCCCGTTCTTTCCCGGTGAAGAAACTGCCAATCTGTGTCTCATTGGGCTCTTCAGTAGTTCCCAAATTCACCGTAGTTAATACCTCATCGGCAGCTTGGGCCCGATTATCGTCTCGGTCAAAAACCTGCTTTATATTATCATTTAAAAAGTTTTCATCTAAAAGGTCTGTGTCCTCTTCAAATGAATCATTATTAACCACTTTTAAATCATTAAGATTTGTCTTAGTTAACTTATCATTTGTTAAGGTGGCAATTATGGGATACGCAGAAAGGTCGACCATTTCATTTAATGTAAAAAGGAAGACAGAGATACGACTATAATCATTAGTCGTGAGAGTACTAAACATATCTAGAGACTCGATTTTGATGTCAAAAGACTCTGACTGACTCAGGACCCTACACTATTTATTCGACTCAAAGCTTTTGACACGGGTCAGCCTTTTACTTCTTCATGTCGTTGCCCCGGGGAGTTGTGGTCTCGTTAGCATCATTTGGAGGGCTTGGGGTTTCATACCGATCAAAAACTTGCCTGAAATCGTTGGTGAGCCGGTAATCTGGGGAGAGTGTGCAGGGGACTAAAGCAACCTGGCCCAATTTCTCGGTTAGCTTATCTGGACTGGTGGATTGAAGGATCAGGTCTGTCTTGCTGATTTCTTCTACCTTTGGTGTTGTGACCCCATTTGTGCGGCTAGCGGGAGGTCAACCTGGTTCTGGTTGATTGGCTCCTTGGCAGGTGGCTTGGCGTAGCTGACGTAGTATTCAAACTTGCCTGAAGGTTCCCCCAGGGTCCCCACAGTCTTGTCCCCTGCTTCGTATTTGTCTTTCGGCCTTCCGCTGGACTTCTTTTCCTTTCTTGAAGGAGCATTTTCATTGATCCAGTCTTGATATTCATATTCCAAACAATCTTCACAATCGCACACATCATACGAGATGTGAGGTATGGGCTGAGTTGGGGGAGCTAACACTTGGTTATCAGTGTTGATTATGTCGTGGCTTGTGGGCATTATAGCCTCAGATTCGTTAACACCTTCGTTGAGGTCAGCTCCACCGAACTCTATGACATTGACGAATTCGATTACGTTGACCCTGTCGTTGTTGGGCAAAGGATTGGTGACGATATTTGGCTTCTCAATCTTGCGCTGGTCGATCAGGCTTTGAACGATTCTCCTTAGCATGAAGCAACTGTTGGTAGAATGGCCTGAGTTCTGGTGGTAACGACATTTTAAGTTACGGTCCAATCCCGAGGTGTTGGGAGTAGGGTAGTTTTCCAAAGGCTTGACCATCCCTGTTTTCACCAAACCATCAAATACCTCCTCGAGTGGCATCCCCAAATCATCATACTTTGATTTCTGGGGCCTTCCTCCACCACGGCCAGGTGGCTGATTGTTATCTCTTGAATGTAGTTGACGGTGTTAGAGACCGTAGTTTCTTTGCCCTTTGAAGCAACAGGGGTAGATCTTGGAACTCGATAGCGGGGAGCCGGAGTGTTACCGGGAGCAGGAGTTGGGACGATGGAGTAGGTAGCATTCTCACTTTCAGCCCCTGCGCTCACCATCTCTCGCAGATTTGGGTAGTATCCCGACGATGGCTTCCACGACGAGATGGTTTGACACATAAGAGGAAGATGGACTTTTCGTCAGAGAGGGGGATCGGGTGAACCAACTCATTAAGCTTCTTGTTCCACCTCTTATAAAAGTCTGTCACGGACTCATCGTGCCTCTGAATGGTGCCGATCAAGTCACTACGAGTAGTGTACCACTCGACGCTTCCTTTGTATTTGTCCAAAAAGCATCACCGATGCGGGACCACGTAGCCCTTGCTTCTGGTTTAAGGCCTAGGAACCATCTCAAAGGAGAGTCATCGAGGGATAAGTGAAAGTAAAGGGCCAGCATCTCTTCGGTGGCCCCTTTGGCACCCATTGACATGATGTAGCTGTTCATGTGAGTTTTAGGGCATGTGGAGCCTTCAAACTTAGTTATGGGGGGCATCTTGAAGTTCTTCGGGAGAGCCCTTGAGTCTTTGAGCTCTACGGAGCTGACCATGTTGGATCCGAAAGTCATTCTGTGCAACTGTTCTTTCACGTACTTCAGTTCCTCTTTCAAATTTGAAACCTCGGAGGATGGGGGTCGTCCCATAGTCGGAGCCGAACTGACCATGGGCAGGGGACCTGATACCGGTGCATGGCGCTGAATACGGGGTGGAACCGTATAGATGTTGGGTGAGAGGGGAACAAACCGCCGGCTGAGGGATGTTGTTTTGGAATTGGGGTTGTGGATATTGCGGGATCTGATCCTGGCAAATTTGGCTTCCTGACATGCGATAACCGCTCTGTTGCTGATTGGACTGATCATGAGGAGCCATAAATTGACCACCAAAAGTTGGGTTGGACGGCTGACCCGTGCTGTCATACGGACTTTGACCCCGAGTCCCAAATTGATTCTGAGTATACCCAAACGGCCCTTGATTGACACCACTGGGTTGCTGACCCTGCCCGAGCTGGTTCTGGGGGTAAAACATAAACTGGTCCTGAGCACCGACCTTTAGTAAGGAGCTTGATTCGCCCCTCGACCCGTATTGCATACCATGAGTAGATACTGGGATAGGGGGAGGTCTTGACATACCCCCATGAGTTGGCGTCGAGAGGGAGTCAGGCACACCATAGGAGACTGGTGGGGGCATATTGTGAAGGCTTGGCCCAGGTGAGGATGGTGGAACAAAGCCAGTGTCGGTGATAGTGACATCGGGTTCCTCCCTGATTTCTTCATACGACCCATCGGGGTGACGGATTACGACAACACCTTGCATACGCATTGCTTCGACATAGCGAGCCCAATCGGCTTCCTCACGGGCACGAGCGGCTTCGAGAGAAGCACGGAGAGAAGCTTCTTGAGGGAAGTTGAATCCTGGGTGAGGGTTTACAAACGGACTTCCCGAGGGTGTCATGTGAGGACCCATGCCATAACCAATGCTAGGAGAGGCATTCAGAGCTGGGTTTGGCCCCGCATTCTGACCTTAATCTGGCCCTACACTCTGACTGACATTCTGATTCTGAGCTGGATCAACACTTGCATTTGGACCCAAACCTGCTGAGACTTGCGAATCTGCCATTTCTGAGACTGCTGAGAATGAATCCCTGACTGGAGAGAAACTGATTAACCGACCACCCGGAACTCTGACCCAATACTTGCTCGCTGAAAGGGGGAGAGAACGGTTTTAGGTGGGGGAGAGGATAGGCTGAGGACGGACTCATGCATATGCTCTTTTTTTTTCTTTTATATATCTTTTTTTGTTTTTGTTTAAAAATGATTTTTATTAGTCCTAGGAATGGTTGGAAAAGGGGGAAACCTTCTTTTTCGCATTCTACTCTATTCCTGGATCAGTGGGTTCCATCACTACGTCTATAGACCCCCTGTATTCCACCTGTATTGCACCTCCGGGACGGACAATCCCGGCAGAGGTCCTATAGGGCACGTGGAACCCACCGACCGAAAGGGAGAACGAACCTATGGGCATACGAGCCAAAACAAGTCAAACTCGGGGTTTTCAAAACCAAGTCCAAGTCAACGTCTAAACTCGGGAGGAGAGAGGGTCGAGCGTACGTTTGAACGTACGAGACCGCAATGACCTCTCCTCTTTTCGAGTTGGAAATCTGGCATGGCCTCTCGTCACTTGGTGGCAAAATTTTGGCATAACTCTTGTTAATATGCGTTAAGAAATCGACATGGCCCCGTGTTGACACATGTCGAGAACGCGTCATGACTTCTCACGAAGCCAAGCCGAGAAATCGATATGTACCTACGTCGAGATATGTAGAGATCTTAACGTGTACTTACGTTGGAATTACGTCGTGATTCCGACACGAAGGGGGAGAGTATGCCAAGGTTTTCAAAGACGAAGCATGACTCGGACTTTGTGAGAAAATTTTGAAAAACCGAGTTTAAAATGTTTTGAAAAGTATTGGCCAAAAACCAACCGGTCACGGTAGAAAGTGTGTCACGGATAAGTGTTGGCTGACTCACAGGCTAGGAGGACTTTAGGCGCTCAAACGTCAGCGAAACATGTCACTTTCCGCGATGCCGTCCGTACACTCCCGGGTTCTAACTCTATGTGCTGGTAGAGTGCGAGTAGTGTGAAGGTATTTTCTAGAAAATATTTTTTTGCTTTTTTGCAAAAGGTTTTTTTTTATATATTTTTTATTTTTTTATGCAGTATGCAAAGAAAAAGCAAAAGCAAAAGAATGAGTCAAAGCATGACAAAAGGGGACTGCCCCAAATGTCAGAATTTACCAGCAGCTGTAGTCCTGTATCTTTCTGCCCTGTTCTATTTTGACGGAACAAGCAAGTAGCAAAAAAGGAAAAGAGCCCCGGCTCTCGATAGCATCACATACCAAAGCATGATAGAGCATATAAGCATGGAATCAAGGCAAAGCACACAACATGACACAAATGCACACACAAGAAGAATGAAAAATTTGTCCAAGTTGATTTGGAGAAAGTTAGACTCTCTTTTTTTAAGAAAAACTTCTTTTTTTGTTTTGAAAAAGTTTTTCAATGAACGTCCCCAGCGGAGTCGCCACTGAATGAACGCTCGCCCGAAAAAAAAGAAAAAAAAGGAGGAAATGTTTGATTCCGTTTTTCCCTTGTTTTATTTTGCTTTTGAAGCGAAAAAGGGAGTTTTCGGTTTGTTTTGGGAGTCGCCACGCCGTTTTTAGAGGAAAACATTGAAAAACCTAATTTTAAGAGATTTTGAGTCCGGGAGTCTGGTTACGTGTTGGGAAGAACTAGAGAGTTCACCCAACACGCCCCTTTCGGGACTTTCAATCAACATTTGGACAAATATGGACATTCAAAAATGTGTGTGCGATGTGTGTCAACAAGTAAAGTGTGCAAGCCTTAGATTTCATTAATGGTATGGAACTGAATACAACTTGCGAGCCATGATAGGGGGCCGCACCCTTTTTACACGTGATATCTTTTATCACAAGGCAGAAGTCTTGAGACAGCTCGCCTGTGGAGTTCCCTTGTCGTCCGACACAAGTCTTCTCTTAGCGAGGATGTAGGGCGACATAAGGAGCCATGGACAGATTGTCCCTTACAGAGGTAAAGCTACTCGAAACGGAAAGATATTTATTGGACTCATTAAAGACACTATTTGAAGGTCTAAAATCAGTCTTGGGATTGACGGGAGTTATCAAAGTCACGATAGACTTTGAATGATACGGATGTCATGAGACATGGAACATCCGATGTTATCCATGTCGTATGACAATCCTCCTCCAATGAATTGCACCCAATCAGATCGTAGGCACTCAAATAGTGGCTTATGAGCCACAGAAATGCTTTGGAAAGCTCTGAGTTGCGAAGGGGATGAACTGGACAGAACTGAAGTCCAAGAATAGCTTTACAGCTTTCTGGGATCTCTATGTCGTATGACACAGGATCTCCAAGGAGTCCTATGTCGTCCGACATAGATAGGCCATTTCTGTGCCCTTCAGATCGTTTGTTTCCTTTTGTTCCTCAAGGCAAACCAGGCATGTTTAGCTACTATAAGCAGTAATATGACAATAATATATGAGTATAATGAGAGGATCACATGGCTTTAGTGGCCAAAGTGTGATAAATCACATGATTTTGGCCACTTTGAAGTAGCCATCACCTCCTAACTCTATGAAAATACGTAAAGATTGAATCTTTATTGATCCTAAGATGACCAAATGTCCAGATCTGAGGTGGGGAGAAGTGAATATTGAAGATTCACTTCTCCACCACCTTTGTCATGCAAAATCCCAATTTCTACATGGTAAGAGAGCAAGTATGCATGCAATGTATATTTAAAGACTTTATTAAAAGGGGAGAGAGTTTTAGTGTCTACCTATTGTAGTCTACGAAGTAGAATCACCAATAGTATGGTGTCTACCCCTTCAATCACCAACAAAGGAGGCTTCTTTGGACCTTGGCTTTGAAGTGTGTGTGTGTGAGGAGGGAGGTGAGTGTGTGTGTGAGTGTATGAAAGAGAGAGAGAGAGAGAGAGGGAGACTCTATTTGGACAGAGTTTTCCCTAGAATACTGGTATTCTCTCTAATACTCACTTCTTGGTCCTCTAAAATGATCAGCCATGCCTTCTATTTATAGGCATCCTCACTGAGCTTCCTATGTCGGACGACAGGGGCAGTTAAACCGCCTTAATGTCCATGTCGTCCGACAGCGTACACCTTTTGGCCATAATGGGCCGAGTGGCTGGCAGGACCAATGGATTGGTGGACTGCTGGAATTTTTGGACTCTAATTGCTTCTTAGCAATTTATGCAAGCCCGAATTTAATTAATTTGAATCCAAAACTTGAGTTCGGATCGGGGTACTCACAGTACCCAAATCCGGATCGTCAAAATCCGTTAAAAGTTAACCGGAATCTGTTAACTGGCCCGCTCCAGGTTAACCGGAACCCGTTAAGCTCCCCGTTGCCTAGCCAACGAGACGTCCCGGGACTGTCCCGTGCATCCCAACGTCGAAACGTACTTAACACACGTCATCGCACATAAAAGTACGGCTTTTCCTGAAAAACGTACTTTCCGGCACTATCCGAGGGCGTTTCGGACATTTTTCGGACATTTATTTTAAAAACGAACAAAATCGGGACCCGGGAACGAACTCCCACACAGCCTGTGAGTCATGGGACACGTGGCACGCAAGCCACCTCCCTCTAGTCACCTTTCAATCAAAAATCAAGGAGAAAAGACTAAAATACCAATGGTATGCAGTTCAAGTCCGGCCGGACTCCTTTACAGACTCTCAAAAATTGCCAGCAAGTCCCTCCAATTTCCAAAGTTTCACAAAACCCCCTAGATTTCAAGCTAAGTCCGGCCGGACTCATGCTGAAATTTCACCTATAAATAGAAGGGCTGTCAAAGCCATTTAGAACAACAAAAATTCACTCCATTTTCACCATAGCCACGGCCTAAACTGAGTTCCACTCCCCCCGAGCCTCGATTTTACCTCATTTTGCGTGAAAACTACGTATTTCAATCAAATACGCCCCCCTCCACTCCGAAACACCGTTTTAAACCACTTTCCGTATCCCGTATACACCCCCGAGCCAAAGGAGTCGACCCTAGCCATAAGTATAACTCCCTCTCTCTAATCTCTCGTTTCGCCTTGGTTTACGCGCCAGTCGCTATAACCGTTTCGGACGAACATCGTTGAAATGTAGACGCCTCCGTCTAACGGGGTCCGATACGTTTTAGCCCCTCGATCCTCTTCTCTTCCGTTAAGAGAAGTGATCTCGGGTTAAAACGGCGTTCCGACCCCGTTCCGTTTAAATTTCTGTCATTTACAATTCCGGATCGATCGATCCGTCGAACGTTATTTAAATTCCTGTCATTTACCATTCCGAACCGTTTGATCCGTCGAACGTCATTTACATTTCTTGCAACTTTACAATTCCGAGTCGTTTGGCTCGTCGATCGTCATTTACAATTTCGAGTCGTTTGGCTCGTCGATCGTCATTTACGATTCCGGATCGTTTGATTCCGTTGATACCGCACTTTAAATACTGTCATTTACAAAGTCCGACCCGTTTGGATCGTGATAATATTTACTTTTCAAAGTCCGAGTCGCAACCCAATTCGTTGATTGCATATCATTTAATACGTTTTTTCCCATAAAAATCGTTAACAATGTAATGCCCGGTTCAAAACCGGAGTTCGACCTTCGAACTCTCTTTCAAAATGTGCGAAATGACGTTTGGCATCCGAACGCTCATCTTCAAACTTAAAAGCCGAATTTTGACATTCAAAATCATTTAATACGTTTTTTCCCGTAAAAATCGTTAACAATGACACGCTCGGTTCAAAACCGGAGTTCGACCTTCGAACTCTCTTTCAAAATGCGCGAAATGACGTTTGGCATCCAAATGCTCATCTTCAAACTCAAAAATCCGAAGTTTGACATTCAAACGCTCTTTTCTTAAAAGTCAACATTTGACACTTAAGATAAACAGGTAAAATCAGCATTCACGCCACTTTTCCTAAAACTTCCAAAATCGACGTTTGTCATTCAAACGCTCGCCTTTTCAAACTAGACCATAATCAACGTTTGACATTCAAACCAAGATTAAAGCTTGTCATTCAAGCCCCCATTTCAAAATGCAAACACACACACACATGCACACGTTTTCGAGAAAGGTAGAAAGACTCGTCATACGAGGCGTTTCGGGTGATCTCGTAATACTCTTCCCGAAACGTAACGTGACCTTCGAACCTAACAATCTCTGGTACCAAATAGCTTTTTACTCGTTTTTGCTACCAATAAAAATGACTCCCAGTTTTCAAAGCCTTTTCCTAAGTTTTTGCTACCAATAAAAAGGACACCATTTTCACTATAGCCGTTTCTCAACGTTTTGGGCTCAAAATACAAAAACCGCGTGGCGACTCCTCTTCCTTCCCGAAAAGCGAGGTCTCAGACACCAACCCTCCGCGAAAGACAACCGCCTTCGCGTCGCGCGAATCCGGGTAATTTCAGTTGGCGACTCCGCTGGGGAAAAGGATACTTTTTTAAAAAAAACTGTCGTTGTTTTCAAAAAACGCCTTCCGTGGGTCAAACTTTCGTTTACCCTTCCTCGTTTTCGTGTGTGTGTGTTACTTTAAACCTCAAACGGTTTTTTCAAAGGCATTACATTGTCGTCTTTTCAAAATCATACCATGTTTGTGCATCCCCATTCATGTTTGATTTTCATGCTATCTTTTGAACTGCGCATCAAAAGTCTTTAAGACACATTCTGAAAAATCTCTGTTTTACTCAGAAAAAAAGAATTTTAGTGACGCACACTACTCGCACTTTCTGCCTCGGTACACCGCACTTCATGTGCACTTGCTGCCTCGGTGCACTGCACACTACGACCCGTAACCCGGGATGGCCTTATCAGTTGCACCTCGGTTGGTCTGCCAGACACCTTTCGAGGGCGCACGGGGTCGTCCCAAACAGCCCATCCTAGCCCGTGTAAGCCATGCACTCTTTGTGTCACACTTTTTCCAAGACCCCGGTTGGTTTTTGGCTTAGTTGTCATAAAGCCTAAGTGTATGTTTTTACGCCGGGTTCCGCCACGAGTCAAGCTCGAGAGGTTAAGACCGAAGGTCATTCCCGACCCGAAGTCTTGAGCTTTTCAGCCTTGACTTTGACGCGGAGCTCTGTCGAAAAATATACCCGAGGTTCAATGTGACACCGTGTCACCAAACCTCACCGTATGCATCATGCCAGCCACAACTTGGCCAACGCCAAAAGCTAAGGTCCCTCGCGCAAGCGAGTCAGGAGAGGTCATGCCGAAATTTTGGCACGATCCCCGCCTTAACTTAAGGGCGTTGACTTCGACTGTGACCAGTGCGTCACATACGTTGGAAGTTTGCGTGATCAGCTAGCCTTAAGTTCACTTTTTCCTTTGTCGGTGGAACTCGCTTGCCTTATAGGACCTCGCTCGGGATTGTCCGTCCCGAGAAAGATGATCTACAAATGGAAATGAGGGGCTTATAAGCGTAGTGACGAGATCCACTGATTAGAGCTCTAGGATTAGTTGCGAAAAAGAAGACACGCTCTTTTCCAACCGATTAGGACTCTGAGAAAATGCGTTTTAAGTAAACATTAATCCGTAACTGCACATTGTACAAGCCTGAAACCTTGAGCCAAATACCCTTTTCCGAAGCCTAAACCCTCCCTTTCGTTCCCTGCAGCGAGCAGAAAGTGGTTCAGATTTCCGGGTCAGCGCCTCGCCAGAATTACAGATTACGGCGGCGTGACGTTCTTCGTTCCCTCAGTTCCCTCAGCCAGAATATCCGACATGTCTAGTTCACCGAGAAATAGTGACGGGAACGGACCCCCGCCACCGGTAACAGATATGACTTTGGAAGAAGCCATCCGGGCTTGTGAAGTTCACAAGAGGCAGAAAGAAGATCAGCAGAATTTCGTGGTATAGCTTCTGAATGAGCGAGGTATAGCAGCTATCCCCGCCGACGGTACTTTCGTCCCGGTCGAGGATGACGATTCCCCGAAACCAGTTCCTCAAACCTTCAACCAGGTTCCTCCCCGCCAACTTACAGGATTCCTTCGAACCAAGGAAACAGCCGACCTAGGCTTTACGTTGCCACCTCTCAGGGCAACCCTGTCATATTTGGCCAAGCCAGTGCTACTCCCATCACTCAATACCACCAGCGCACCACTGGAACATCTCAAACAGATGCCAATATCCTTCAATACCCTCCCGGGTTTATCCCGTTGCCTATACACGAATCCCAAAACACCGGGGACAAACCCCGATACAATTCAGAAAAGGCTCCCATATATCCACATATATCAAGCCTCCCACCTCCAATCATTACCGCTCACGTGGTAGCACCCGCGCCGAGCCTCGAGTCCACCACCCTTGGACCCAACCTTAGCCTGGATGGTCGAACAGATGAAAGACCTGAAAGCCACCATGAGCAGCTCAAAGCAGGAAACGCTCAAATCCACAGACCCGGGAATGGTCACGCCTCTCCCTGCCAAGTTCCGAATGCCGGAGATGGACCGATTCGACGAAACCGAATGTCCTCAAACGCATGCCGACACCTACGTTCTCGGCATGAGAGCGAAAGGAGCAACCCTCCAAAGAAATGGCCGACCACTTCCAAAGATACGCTCAAAAGCTCAGGCCATACGATGGTTTCGAGGGTCAAGCCTGGATCGCCACACTGGGATCGATCAAGGTAACATCTTCCCCGGAACTAGACAGATCCAACTTAGAATGGGAAACAAGTCGTGAGGACATAATCACCACCGAGCGTAAAGCGGATGAAAGCGTCGGAGAATTCTACAAAAGGTGGAGCCGGAAACTCTCCGAAATCATGGAGCCACTCTCCAAGGATGAACATATGCCGATCTTCAAGTCCCGCTTAAGACCGTCCATCGAACTCTCAACGCTCATCATTTCTTCCTGCATCTCCGGCCATGGTCAATGCCGACTCACGGCTCGAGAAGGATCTCAAGGAAAAGTTGGCTACCGCAAACCCATACGATATCGATCGCCGGCTGCATTCAATCCCGCACCGGCCCCCGGCAAAGTGGAAAGATACGTCTGTCAACTACATACATCGTGGACAACAGTCGGGCAATGTAAACCCGGCCCCGCAAAGCAACAATTCCACTCAGAAGCAGCCTGCCTTACACTTCGACAAGTTTGACATGCCGCTGAGCAAGATGCTGGAAGGGTTAATTAAGGAAGGTCTCCTTATACCCGTCGCAAATTACAAACCCAAGAATCCCGTAGTCAATGCTGACAAGAGCAAGTACTGTGCCTTTCATCAGTATCACGGCCATACCACCGATAACTGCGTGGGGTTACGATACGAAATCCAGAACTTGATAGAGGAAGGAAAATTGGAGCGTCCCCGTGGGCCCAATATAGTCGGAAATCCTTTCCCGAACAACAACAGTGTGAATGCCATTGAATGGGTGCCCAAGAAGATTGCCGCAGAGCGCTTCCTCCGCCTCTTCCACTGTGTCCCCATCAAATGTCCACATCGCCCATGATGTTTGTGGATCGCTCCGCCTGCACGGAGTACGAGTCCCAAGACATGGCAGGAGCAATCCTCCGAGAAAACAAGAGGAAGTCCTATCAATAAACCGAGAGAAAGATACGAAGCTGGAGAGACTAGTGTGGGTACACTCGGAGAGCCATCCGGGAGGTTCGACTACTACGTACTCTACTCCACCGGGCCCTCCCTTCCTCCGTGCCATGCATTTAGAGCAAACAAAGGTGGGAAAGCCGAAAAGTCCCGCCGACACCCGAGTTCGACTTTGGGACACCGGAATAACTCAGATCTTGGTAATCTTATCGCGCCGTAAGCCTAACCCCCCGCGGGATCAGCCAAGGTTCAATTTGTCCAGCTTCCGAGCACGGACCGGCAAAGGAAGATCAAAGTCAGCTTGGCACTCGCACTCGATCAACGTGCTAACCAAGGATGGAAACCGCCATAAACAGCCTCAACACAATCCCGAGGCTCCAGCGAAGGCTTTACCTCGCAAGAGGAAAACAGGAAACAGATGGCTAGATGACTCTCCTTCTCCGGATAGAGATCAGATCTACGATTCCCAACTGTATGGCAGTATGATCACGTTCTGTGACGAAGACCTCCCAAGAGATGCCTCGAGACACAATGAAGCTCTGTACATCACCCTCAGGCTCAACACCATATCACTCCCCGGAGTATTGATAGACAACGGGTTTGCCGTTAACGTTCTCCCTCTCAGCATGATGTGAGCCCTCCGTATCAATGAAAGCCACTTGATTTCGTCAACCCGAACTATCAAGGCCTACGATAGCATGTCTCGTCCCATCCTGGGGACGGTGACTCTGGAGCTCTGGTTCGAAACCCAAATGGTGCCAGCAAAATTCCACGTGATGGACATTCCATCCGAATTCGCAGCTCTCTTGGGACGCTACATCACATGAAAGCCATAGCCTCCACTCTCCATCAGTGCGTTAAGTTCATTAACCGGCAGGGAGATCTTGAAGTCATCAGAGGGGACAGATTCCTCATAGGAAACGAAGCTGAGACAGCAGCCAAGCGTGCCCGCAACCAGGAACCGGGGCTACCTCCTTCAAATCAACCAAGGGACTACCGGGGCAAATCTCATCAGAATCCCTCGAGTCCGAGATGCTAACTATGTCAACGTACTCGAGCGAGCGGACTCACCGAGCGATCCGATACATCAAGTTCAACTATCGTTTCCAACACTTGGAGGCAAATTGGAAAGAAACACTGAGCATCGCCATGATGCGGGCACGCAAACCCCCTGTCTCCAATCAGAGATTCGTCAGCATTCTTCAAGCCAACTCTCTGGCCCCGCCAGGCGAAGTGATTTTCGTGATAAAGTCAACAAGCACCGTCATACTCGTCTTGAATGCATGGACGTCGTATGGGATGTCCTCCACGAGGAATTTCCCGTTGAACCCCTTTTCTCCAGCGAAGGGCATGATGTTTTCCTAGCAGCTCCAGCAACGCACCAGGACGCAATGCGTCCTTACGTTTGGGTTGAGCCGTCAGACGGCGACGAATCAGGACTCTCCGGAGTCGAGGACGCGGCAGACCCGCAAAAAGATCTCTGCATTCATATGCTCAGTTTCGAGGACGACACCCGTTCCGATCAGGTCACCTACGACCAGGGCTCCAACACTATGGAGATTATCAAGCTCAACGTCCAGTACAGGCAGTTATCCGACAATTGGAAGCAACTGGTTGACACGACAAAGAACCCCTCTGATCAAGTGACTGACGACGACTTCGTCAACATCATCTATTCCAGATATCCTGATGATACCAAGGATCCGATCCTTATTATCATATTCTGCAACGCCAAAGTTACCATCGACGATTGCCTGCTCATGGTAAACAAGGCCCTGGCCAATCGAGCTCAGAGCTCATCATCACTTCCGACTACCAGCCCTAGAGGCAACCGGCCCATGCCGTCAGTCAAGCTTAAAGCCACGAGCACCGTCAAGGCCAAGGGCAACAGCGAAGGAGACAAAGCTCCTCACCCTGCTACAAATCAGATCAACCTTGGGAACACTTCCAGTAGCCACCCTGAAAACATCTGTAAAGGTCTTCCCCGCAAGACAGAGTCAGCTTCCGACACGGGAAATGACCATCTCAGCATCAACATGCTCCAGTTTGATTCTGCTCCCAGTCGTCACGGCCACGGATTCAGGCATCCCGCCAGCAAACTGCTAGCTCTGATAGACTTGGCGATCCAGCGGGATCACGAGACTATCAACATCGCAGAATTCAACACCCTCGTGTGTTCAATCAAGCAGACATGGGCGAATTTCTTGGTAACCTAGATCAAGGAAGGCCGCATGGAATGTCCCAGCCTGACTTCCTTCGTCAACATAATCCATGTGTTTCCGCCATTCGGCGATTTGGATGTGATCACAGTTCTAGACACTAGTCAGACGGCGTGCACCTACGGAGACTGTTTAGCTCTCGTAAGGAAAGCCCTCATGGAACTAGCTGCTCAAGAGAACCGTCTCTGGGACGAAAACCAAGCTCAAAAGACCCACAGGGACCAACCCCTTAAAGTGTCACAAGCAGCTTCAGACAGAAAGCTAGAGGCCACTCTAGACCAGTTCGACCTCAGGGGTTTTGCTCACGGCAACTTCCTCGACTACCTTCTATTCTTATCCAACCCCCTCTGCCAAACGAGGGTGGTCAATGGTCCCGATGACCTAGGAGATGGAACGGCACAGCAGAACGAATACCAGCGCTTATCTCCCCGAGGAAAGCAAGTTCTCTGTGAAAGCGACAACGAAGACGATGAAACCATTCTCTTCCACGCCAGACATGATGTCAACAAAACCGGACTCCCAAGGGTCCTGGGAGGATGGGGATGGATCATTTCCGTACTCAAATTGAAAGGCCAACTGAGAGAGGAAGGTCTATTCAAAAGGAATTGAAAGATAGAAATTCATCTCCAACAACTGCTCAGGGAGATTCCACAGTCAGCGACCTTCGTTTACAGAAACGATCAACTGGGACAGCAACCAGTTACATGGGCAGATGTCTGGGAAGCCGTGTACTCACCTTCCAACATACCCGCCACCCAGATAAAGAAGAAAGGAAAGCTCTCCCCGATGGAGGTTTACCTAGACTGCCGCACGCAGTTCAAAGAAGCACTGGCTATTCTCACATGGGAAGAAATGCATGCATTAACTCTCGACGCAGGCTCTGCTCCAAGAAAGTTAATCTGGGCCAAGAGTGGAGGAAAACTAGCATACCACGAGTATCGCCAGACCCAACTCCAGAATGCCCTGAGTATGCTCAGCAAGAAGGAAAGGAGCGCGGTATACCGTGAAGAGATCAAGGAGACTGTTCGCCTGAACCAAGAACTCTCCAACCTCCCCGGAGGGTCAACAACGCACAGCTCGCTCCGGCAACCACTGTTGCGCATTGACGTTCGAACAGCTGCGTCAAACCGTAGGCTACCTCCCCACGGAGGCACCCAAGCCGGTATCCTGGGACAGAATACGTAAAGCTGTCGAGGCTCCCGGGAACACATCTACAATCATGAATTAAGGGAAGACATGTGGCCTTACGCTACGAGGAATCCTCCTCTGACTATGGCTCAACTTAGAGCGGCCTGTTCAGAAGGGACCAAACCTGATGTCAGCGTTCTAACCCGATAGGGTAGGGTTTAGGGTATAGGATATAGGGTATAGGGTATAGGGTATGGTGTATATGGTATAGGGTATGGGGTATAGTTAAAAATAATGATATTTATTACATTAAAATTAATTAATATTTTTGATTTATTTATTTTTTCAAAAATAATATTTATTGACTCATATTTTTTTTTTTGATGTAATTTAAAATAATTTTCATATTTTATATAATTAAAAATAATGATATTTATTAAATTAAAATTAATTAATATTTATGATTTATTTATTTATTTTTTCAAAAATAATATTTATTGACTCATATTTATTTTTTGAGAGTAATTTAAAATAATTTTCATGTTATATATAATATAAAAACAATGATATTTATTAATAATAGCGGCGGAAATTTCCGTCGCTGAGGTTAAAAACAGCGGCGGAAATTTCCGTCGGTGAATATGCCACATCATCGATCCATGTGAACGTAAAGGTTAGCGTCGGATTTAGCAGCGACGGAATATTCCGCCGCTAATTATTAATTATAGCGTCGGAATTTAAATTCCGCCGCTATAATTAATATTTAGCGGCGGAATATTCCGTCGCTGAGGGTAATTATAAATGCTGATTTTGGGATTCTGAAATCAGTTACGCCATTATTTCCTTCTCTCTCTCTTCCCGCTATCTCTCTCTACCCGAGACCTAGCTCTCACACCGCCGCCGTCCACCCCTCCACACCGCCTAGCTTCGCCGTCTGTCCACCTCTCCACCGTCTCCGTCTCGAGCTGTGCCGCCGTCCGTCCGTCCGTCCCTGCTTCCACCGTGTTTCTCTCTCTTGCTCTAATCAGGTAAGCTTAAATTAAAATTAGATATGAGTTGGATTTTGTTTATTAATTAAGAGGGAATTTCTGTGTGAATTTGGGTAATTTTTATTTCCTGTTTGAATTTGAGCAACTGGAGCAGTAATGTTTTTTCTTATTAGCCACGGAGTGTTGATTTTGTTTAACTGCGATTTTGGTTGATTTTGAATGTGAAATTGTGTATGACTCCTTATCTCCTTCAAGCTTCTTGAATTTATGCTCTTTTTCTTCACATAGTGAAATATTTAAAGAAATTTTCTTGATTTACTGTTTGATCACTAGTAAAAGGTTTTTTTTGTTTTCTTGATATTCTGTGTGTTTTAGTTGCATTTATTATTTGATTGTCAACAACCTGGTGTTTTACTTAGAGCCTCAGATTTTTTTTAGGTGAATGGATCTTTTTTAATTTCCTTTTTGGGTTATAGATTGTTAATCTCTATTGGAAGTGATTGATTGGGCAGAAATATGACTACTATTTTTGTTAAGATTTTGGTTGTGACTTTGTTATTTATTGTATTCTCTGTGTTTGAGATGGTTGTTACTTAAATGGGTAGGTAACACTAATATGAGGAATTAGACAAGGTGTAAACTTAGTATTATTTGCTTCAGTTACAAACAAATAAGTAAGAAAACTGTGGATGAAAGAGTTTAGGAACATCTAGTTCTAGATCTCATTTTGGGGCGATTGACGGCATCGCGGACGGTGATTATGTCGCCTACGTTTGAGCGTCTGATATCAATTTTGGCACCCTAGATGCACCTTATATGAAACAAACTAGGATACAGTTTATGTATATACATGTCGTGGAAATAAGTAAACCAACATTTAAGGTGTAGTACCTGAAATCATAAAATGTGCTTTGAGAACCATAACTGAGAATAAAGAGTATCTATGAAATGTAATTTAAATAATTGATAAAGAGCTAAAGAAAAAACGAATAATGCGTAATCTAAATGGTGGTAATAATCAATTTAGTTATACCGAATCAGAAAAGACAAAAAGAAAACAATATGTTAGTAATATTAACGAATAGAAGAAAACATATGCCACTATAAAGAAAACGATAAATAACCGTACTCATAATCAAATATGTAACATGTTATATTTAGTAAACATAACATGTTACATATTTAGTAAACATAACATGTTACATATGCAACAATTAGATAAGTTACTAAATATTTAATTTTCAAGTCTTTTAAAGTCAAAGGGGGAGGAAGGGGGGGGGGGTGAATGTCTCAATAATGTAACATATTCAACTGCACACTACCTTAGTGGTTCTAGATCCCATTTTGGGGCGATTGACGGCATCGCGGACGGTGATGTATATCGCCTACGTTTGAGCGCCTGATATCAATCCTGGCACCCTAGATGCACCTTAGGGTATTGTGGTTGGTGGTTAACATCTTAAAATATAAATAAGATGAGAACCTTTCTCACCCACAGCTATCAAAATCCGTCCATCTTTGATCAAGAAAGATAGAGCAAATAAGTTCTCCAGTGTTTGAGCAAAGAATTTTCTGTTTAATAAGAGTTTTTCCAGTTTCACTGTCCTCTTCTCCCTAAGGATCTCAAACATCACAACCATGTTTGTGACAGTGCATGTTTTACTCTTCACTGGTGTTATACGGTCACAAGTATAAACAAGGTAACTGTATAACACCAGTGAAGAGAAAACAGAACTTTCCTCCAATTTTTTCAATCTCCACCTTCCATTTACTCAAGATCATGATTGCAGAATCTTCCTCATGAGCTTGAAAGTTGGCGGTTTTTCCCTCAATCTCACGGTTGCTTTGC
Source organism: Adenophora triphylla var. japonica (assembly GCA_022495995.1). NCBI lineage: Eukaryota > Viridiplantae > Streptophyta > Magnoliopsida > Asterales > Campanulaceae > Adenophora > Adenophora triphylla. The sequence goes on from JAFEMH010007566.1 coordinate 66,578, forward strand.
ATTCGAATGCGAACAAACCGTGAGATTGAGGGAAACACCGCCAGCTTTCAAGCTCATGAGGAAGATTCTGCAATCAGGATCTTGAGTAAATGGAAGGTGGAGATTGAAAAAATTGGAGGAAAGTTCTGTTTTCTCTTCACTGGTGTTATACTGTTACCTTGTTTTTACTTGTGACCGTATAACACCAGTGAAGAGTAAAACAGGCACTGTCACAAACATGGCTGTTGTGTTTGAGATCCTTAGAGAGGAGGACAGTGAAACTGGAAAAAAATTCTTATTAAACAGAAAATCCTTTGCTCAAACAGTCGAGAACTTGTTTGCTATGTCTTTCTTGGTCTAAGATGAGATAGGGTTTTGATAGTTGTGGATGAGAACGACTCTCATTTTGTTATAAATGTTAATTTAATTCATCATTGTAAAATTATATATTTTACAACAAAGAATTAAATATTAATATTTAAAATTATTCACAATAGTAATAATTTAGGTCTATCCAAAAGCCGAAATTTCTTTATTTACGATTTTAAAGCAAGTAGACAAAGTGATATTTGCATTTCATATAATCGTGCATTTCGGGATGGGATAGGTTTATCAAACAGGCACTTAAAGGATAGAGTAGGTGGTTAGGTAGGGACACCGTTATCCTTTAGTTTAGTTTGAACTAGAGCTCAAGATTTGTTGATACTAAGAAGCCAACCCCAATTCTAAACCTAATTTTAAATATTAACAATTTACAATTATTCACAATATTAATAGGTAAAAAAATCCCAGCAGCCCCAATTTAAGGCAGCATGGAGCATTACAATGGAGAAATTGTTTCCCGAGAATATCAATTTCAACAAGACATTCTTGAACTCTCACGCTTTCACAAAAAACAACACCGGAAACTTATTGACAGGAGGTATAGCATGCCATGCATCTGGTCTCTAAAAGATTGGAAGATTGATTGGGATGCACTCCAGCCGCTTCATGCTTTTGGGATTCGGAGCGACATGTGTTCACCTATCGTACAACAATCGATGCCAATGATGGAGGATTTTCGAGCACCGCGGGTGTGGGTGAGTCGAGGACTGTGGCATTTCCTCGAGACGGACGATCGATTACGGAGCAACTATCCGAATTCTTTGGATTATCGGCGACCGGGTATCGGGCATTGTCGTTGACGATAGATTCATAGACTTGACTCATATAGCCGAGATTAAGTCGGACCGGCCCGGGTGTTTGATCTATCCACTTCCTTAGATATATTCATGTTGCTCATTACATACGCGCACTACTTCGCGGCTACATCGGAGTGTGTCCGGCTACGTGTTAGAGATCATCGAGCGGCGAGAGGTGATCGAGGAGTTGACATCCGGCATATTCAATCTGGACGAGGAGCGATGGACATCATTCCACTTGTTGCTAGCGGAGACATACCACGGCATTGATAGATTAGCCAGGAGGATCGAGTACGTGGGTTCGAGCGGCCCAGTTACTATCATTGTGGGCGTATGAGAGATTGCGCTTGATCTCGCCACTGCCCGGAGGGCGACGGCATTACCTTGGGTGGCCCGGACAGCGCAGGATATTGAGGGATGCCGCTACTGAGGGTTGGCATAGGAGGTTGGCCTTGGCCCGATATGAGACCACAAACCTGTACTATTGGATTCCGGCATGGGGATTGCAGACTATGAGAGATATTCAGGACGGGTCAGTGATTGTCCAACTTCCGGGACTACATGTATCATCCTTTTGCATTCCATCTCTAGTGAGCAGACAGTACGGATACCCGCAGCAGACCACTCGGACTTTGAGAGAGCAGTTGACGACTAATACAATGCCGATGATTATGACTGAGCCTCAGACTACACATTTCTTTGGCAGAGCATTTCTAGAGGGCTTTCTTTCGATACGACCACTACTTCATCAGACTAGAGGTAGCACATTTCTGACCATCGAGTATCTGATATGGTACGAGGAGCAGCAAGGTCTTGTACAGCTGATGATAGTGGCTCGACGTCGAGAGTGTTTTGGGGCAGACTATTCTTCCAGCCGGACATTAAGAGACATAGAGGCCAAGAGCAACCCTGATGAAATCACTAGCGACATTGCAGCAGATTATGAGAGACGGGAGCTTCGGAGAGCTGCTTTGAGAAATGATCCCGAAGTGATAGCTCGCAGGGAGGCCTTGAGGCTGGAAAGAGCGTGCGAGAGCTACCGGGCGGATTGATCCACCGGCTCACACGATACTGAGCCGGGACGAGGTCGGGCCCGGCTTTTTCGACATACCTAGACCAAAGACCTCCCGGGGACCGAGGCGGAGGAAGAGTAGAGATTCGAGTTCGGGAGCGGGAACGAGTTCCTAGACACTTTAAGAAGACCTGTTAATATATTGTTAAATATGAGTTAGAAGCTTTATATTTATTTTAAGAAGATCCGTGTTGCTTTTAAGTTTGTAATTCAAATTTAGGGAATGATAATACGTTAATTACTTCTAAGCTGTTAATATATTATGAAATCCAATAATTATTAACATCCCAATTTTGTTTCATCCGTCGATTAAATTGAGTGTACGTATAATATATGGATTGCAATGCAGGAGTGATGTCTATTAACGATGATCGTAGTTGGATGTACAAGCGGAAGTTGCCGAATCATTGCAGCATCAATCCTGAGTTTATAAGAGGGTTGATGGGGTTTATTGAATTTGCTCAATCAAATAAAACCAGTCACATGGATAAAGATGGTAAGATTAGGTGTCCATGCACCATCTGTTGTAATGTCAAGTATCTAAGCTTGATCGATACTCAGAAACATCTTTTGCGTAACGGGTTTGAAGTTGGGTACAAACGGTGGACTCGTCATGGAGAGCTGAGGTTGCGCACAAATGTTGCGAATAATCCCCCCGAGAATATTCATGTACCTCCCGAACCCGAACCTATTATTCAGGACAATGAAGAACCGCCTTTGAATATGGAAGATATGGTTAGGGATGCGGCCAGGTCCCGAATTCGATTGGTCGGAAGAATCAACGGCAAGAACCAACCCCTGCGGACCAAGAAATTTATTGATGCTATGGACTCTGCAAAGAGAAGGTCTATCCAGTTGCGAGATCGGTGTGTTGGAGGCGTGTGGTGAGCTCCTTAACATAAAGGCGATTGCAATATTAGCCGATGCAGCTTATAATCGTATCATGAAAGCAATTAAGCGGATGTTTCCGAAAGAGAATAAGATGGTTACAAACTTTTATGAGACAAAGAAGTTGGTTGGGCAGATTGGGCTATGTTATGAAAAGATTGATGCGTGTAAGAATGACTGCATGCTATTCTACAAGGAAGATTCACAAAAGACAGAGTGTTCAATTTGCGGACAAAGTAGATATAAGCCAAATCGGAGGGGGAGTTCAAAACACAAGAAAAACAGACCACATAAGAAGTTGCGTTACATGCCATTGATTCCAAGAGCTTGCAATGCCTCTACGCGTCTAAATCTCTTGCGAGAGGCAATGCGTTGGCATAAGGAAAGTTTGCGTGAAGAGGGTGGGTTGATCCATCCCAGTGATGGGGAGGCATGGAAACACTTTGTTGAGACTTATCCTGACTTTGCGTCTGAAGCAAGAAATATACGGTTATGCATCTGCTCTGATGGTTTCAATCCGTTTGGTCCTGGGCAAAATCTTACTCTTGTTGGCCAGTTATAGTCACTGTCTACAATCTTCCACCCTGGTTGTGTATGAGTGATCCCTACATGTTCTTGTCATTATTCATCCCCGGCCCCAAGCTTGATCCACAGGAGGAACATTGACGTCTATCTCCGACCTTTGATGGACGAATTGAAGCAACTTTGGGAGGATGGGGTCGAAACGTGGGATGCTTTCAAGCGAGAGAATTTCAGCATGAAGGCTGCGTTGATGTAGACAGTTAATGACTTCCATGCATATGGGATGTTATCGGGTTGGAGCACCCACATGCACTAAGATCGGGCAATATTGGCGGTCTCGGAAAATGATAGAGTATTGGCCCAACTGGAAATCATTGCCACCGAGGCAGAAGGAGGATGCGTGGGAGGAGTTTAAGGTAATGTGTTAATGGTTTTTATTTAAAACTTAAATGTTAATTTGTTATTAAAATGTTATAATTAATAATGATTATACTCTTTTAGTTTTGTAATGTTATCATTATATGTTGTAGGGGAAATATTATTGGGCGCCGAAAATCGACGAGGCGACGACTAGATATGTTTTCGATATACAGGCTCACAAGCTATTTAAGGATCATATTGGTAACATATTTATTTATCCTTAATTAGTTTAATTAACAATGATTATACTCTTTTAATTTTATAATGTCATCATTATATGTTTACGAGATATTCATATTTTTATAGGTAACACGAAGAGACAATATTATACTAACCGGCTCGCGGCGGGACAACAGCCCTTGACACCTACTTTGATGACCGAGGAGGTGTTTCTTCAATTTTGCGAATATTGGGGGTCGGATGCGGCGAAGGCTATATCCAATCAGGCTAAGGCAAATAGAGCAGGCTCCTCGGGGTCGGTGGCGATGCATACCATGGGGACGCTCACGGTCGCCGAGCATCACGACCACATGGTATGTATGTTAGTTTAAATGTAGTAGTGTATGGATGATTTTAAATAGGTTTATGTACGTATGTTAGCTGGGAGCCATGTTGATGCTATGAAATCTATGGTTTTAGTGTAAATGTAGTGTATGCATGCTTTTAAATCAGTTTAAATGTTGCATTTATACAATTTCAAAGTAATAATCTCGCTTATTTTATTTATAGGAAAGGGATCATGGTCCGAATGTCAGTTTTTTGGATGTTTACACTAGCTGCCATGTTCGGAATCCTACAGCGCCCGATCAACCTCCGCAATGGGTTGACGAACGCTCTGCTAATGCCTTTGTAAGTAAACTATCATTAAATGACTTGATTTTGAATATGTAAATTTATTTATGTACCTTACATTGTGTATATGATTATAATTGTTTGTTTTATTTTGACAGAGTGCATATCAAGCCGCTGTTGTTCCCGAAGGAACGCCTCCCGGCGAGCCAGTCCCCTTCGTGCCTGATGTTTGGCACTCGGTCACCTCTGAGGGACATCCAAAGAGAGGAGCCCGAGTGTTAGGGATGGGGGATTACGGGCGGCAATGCCCGTCGATGTCGACCGGCTATATCAATTAATTTTAATTTAATTTTTGATTATAGCGGCGGAAATTTCCGTCGCTGTAATAAAAATTAAATTAAAATAAATTAATTTTAGCGGCAGAAATTATTGTCGCTGAAATTATTTTATTTTAATTTAATTTTAATTCCAGAGGCGGAAATTTTCGTCGCTGTAATAAAAATAAAATTAAAATAAAATAATTTCAGCGACGGTAATTTCCGCCGCTGAAATTAATTTATTTTAATTTAATTCTTATTACAGCGACGGAAATTTTCGCCGCTGAAATTAATTTAATGTAATTAATTTTTATTACAGCGACGGAAATTTCCGCCGCTGAAATGAAAATTTAATTAAATTAAATTGATTTAACGGCGGAAATTTCCGTCGCTGTAATCATTAAATCACCGGCGGAATTAAATTCCGTGGGTAAAATCAAAAAATACCGGCGGAAATTGACCCGTCGGATCACTGCGTCGGGCTAGTAGCGGCAGACCACCGACAGAATTTTTCCGCCGGTGTTTATTTTCAGCGACGGAAATTTCGTTTTAGCGACAGAAATTTCCGCCGCTAAACGACCTTTTTCTGGTAGTGCTCACCAGGTCCAGTACACTGTGATGGCACACACCCAGGAACGTGAACGTGAACAGAGTAACGATCGCGCCTGGAAGCAGCGCGTCCCACGCGGCAGCTCCCCCTCGGCTCAGAAGCAAATCTATCGGGCGGTCAGAAATGTATACATAATCGGTGTTCGGTATCGGCATCCCGTATGCTTCTCCAGTAGAGATACCAAGCAAAGACACTAGCTTCTCAGCCGGTGGCCATGCCACCGGCGCAAGGAAGAACTAGTTGCTCCGTCTCGGGTCCTCCCAGAATGGCCGGAAATCTTGAACGTAGAAGTGATTTCGTTGTACGAAGTTGTACACATTCCTCAGCACATCCCAAAAGCGAGCCGCTGCTCTCAAAAAGATCCTAATCGCGCATGAGCTCCTTGAAAGCCCAAGCAGATTTCATCCCATGCTGACCTTGAAAAACCCCTTGTTTTGCCTCGTGTGGTCCGTACCCACGACTGGAAATCTCCCAAGTATCGCTCTTGCATCCGAGACGATAGCTTAGGAAAGGGAGCCATGAAGAAAAGTGAAAGAAGCCTTAGGAATTGGAAAGAAATTCAGCCAACTGATCAAAAGCAAGGCGCGGTTTCTTCACAGTGCAAAGTGGACTGCAATTTAAAAGACTCTGGAATTTCATTCTCGAGTCCGGCCGGACTCCTCTGGGATTGACTTGGTCAACTCTGTGATCATTGCTCCTAAATTGGAAGCAATTCCAAATAAGGCCACTGTTCATCCTTTATGAATCTGCGTGCTACCTGGTTTCATTCGGCCAAGCTGACACCTCTTGTAGCCCAGGGCTCGTGTAACAGTGCAATTGATTAATAATCAGTGCATATAGGCATAAATTTGACCCGTTCAATTTTTCATGCATGTTTCATATTATTTATTTTTGATTAACCTACTTGCTTATTTGCCGAAAATTAAAAGAAAGTGATCACAGAATAGATGCGCGAAGTACAGGTTCCGCCCCAAGGGTGCCTTTTCAAATACAATACAAGTCAAATTGTTCCGGACAATACATACATTTTATCTAAAAGAAAGCAATAAAAGAAGGACTACTCAGGAGTCACCTGCTCGTTATCCAGGAGGCACTCGGCCTTGCTGCTCACTTGAGCTGTGCCGGATCCGTCGAGAACAAGAAATCTCGAATTCCTCCCGGGTGGGAATACGCGAAAGGCCTCCTCTGCTTGAGGCTGCGAACTCGAGGACTCTCCCCTCTCGTGCCCAGGAGTGCGAGAAGGAGGATGAGCTCCAAACCCCGGCCGTTCCGCCCGCGACTGGCGAATCCTGCGCGAAGTCCTCTCCGCGGCCAGAGTGGGAGCGGGCAGCGAACCTCCGGCCTAGACGGCCTCGGCTCACGAACATCCACGCTCCTCGGGAGGCGCACCTCGGGAATGCCCACGAGCCTAGTGTAGGTGGCCCACCGTCAAAGCTGTCTTATGGCACGATTATACGTACGACCGAGACACTGCGAACCGGGGAAAATCATCAAAAGACAAGCGAAAGTACGAATCTGCAACATTTGCGAGAATGCTACTATCAAATGCGAGAAAATCAAAAGTGCTCACCGAGCGTTAGGATCCACCCTATCTGCGAGGTCTCGGCTCCTCACGGGATCGGGATCACCGGTCGTGCAGTGTGAACCGTCCGGCCCTAGCGCGTGGGGCGGGAGATCTCGGGGATATCCGGGAGCCCTCGCCCTCACTGTCTTTGCACTGCGGGCTCCTCGGCCTCATCCTCAAGAAAATATCGTAGTCGGCTCGCGCTATGATATACTCGGTATAGAACACACCCTGTCTATACCTCTCCCAGCTCCTCCATCGGCATCGACGAGAGGATCTTGCATGTGCGAGGCGGATCCTTTGGCGCACCGTCGGAAGGGACCCCCAGGAGCCATGCGGCGGTCACCACTCTCTCCCCGGATACATAGCATCGCGGTGAAGTCCCACCGGGAGCTTCCGCCGCTGCGTAACCTCACTGCAGCACAGAACCACGCCCATGTGGAACCGGCTCCACCGGGTCAGGCTGGATCCGCTCGAAGAACTCGCGGCTCGGGGCGAGAGGGCACCTCCTCGTATGACGGTAGAGTACCCACCCTCGGCACAGCGCTTCTTTGCCGCCTCTTACGCCGAGACGGCGGGGCGGGGAGGCGAGGATCGGTATGCCTCCCTAATATCCCCTTTCTTTCTTGAGTGAACACCTCATAGCACCAGGACACATCCAAGCGAAATGGAAAGTTATATCGGCTACTGGAAGCGAGATACATACAGAGTACATAAAAGAGACGAGGAAGAGAAAAGAGACGTGAACTTACATCCCGAGCAAACGAGAAACGGCTCAAGGAACTCTCCTCTCCCCGCGAGAATGCGTCCCGAGTGGTAGAGCTCGGCCGATCCGGCCTCCCCCGTCATGCCCCTCGCTGGCATCGAGTGCGTCGGCGGCCGTCGAAAGGGAAGTGACAGGACGTGTCAGAAGTCGGGAACAAAGTTGCTGACAACGCGAACCAAATGAACCCTTGAGCCAAGCGCTCCGCGGTCATCATCAGAGACCCATCCAAATAATCAGCAATACCCGCCTGCAGATGCCTCTCCATCGGCACATGCAGAATACCTAAGCCCACAGGCATCGGTGATATCAAAACCAACCGGCTCGGACAAGCGCCCAGGGGTATAACCGTCCACCACCCGCACCCGGTAGCGTTGCCATAGGTCGGCAACCCAGTGATAGCAGCAAAGTCAATAGGAGTCACCGTCGGCTCCCCCCATCTGAAATGAAAAGTGTGGGTCGTATCCCACCAGTACTCGCTCAGAGCTACGTATATGGACCTCGCCCTCTGCATCGCAGCTATCGCATGAAAACTACGTATTTCGATCAAATATGCCCCCCTCCACTCTGAAACACCGTTCCATACCACTTTCCGTATCCCGTATACACCCCCCGAGCTAAAGGAGTCGACCCTAGCCATAGGTATAACTCCCTCTCTCTAATCTCTCGTTCCGCCTCGGTTTACGCACCAATCACTATAACCATTTCGGACGAGCATCGTTGAAATGTAGACGCCTCCGTCTAACGGGTTCCAATACGTTTTAGCCCCTCGATCCTCTTCTCTTCCCGTAAGAGAAGTAATCTCGGGTTAAAACGGCATTCCGACCCCGTTCAGTTTAAATTTCTATCATTTACAATTCTGGATCGATCGATCCGTCGAATGTTATTTAAATTCCTGTCATTTACCATTCCGGACCGTTTGATCCGTCGAACGTCATTTACATTTCTTGCAACTTTACGATTCCGAGTCGTTTGGCTCGTCGATCGTCATTTACAATTCCGAGTCGTTTGGCTCGTCGATCGTCATTAACGATTCTGGATCATTTGATTCCGTTGATACCGCACTTTAAATACTGTCATTTACAAAGTCCGACCCTTTTGGATCGTGATAATATTTACTTTTCAAAGTCCGAGTCGCAACCCGATTCGTTGATTGCATATCATTTAATACGTTTTTTCCCGTAAAAATCGTTAACAATGTAATGCCCGGTTCAAAACCGGAGTTCGACCTTCGAACTCTCTTTCAAAATGTGCGAAATGACGTTTGGCATCCGAACGCTCTTCTTCAAACTTAAAAGCCAAATTTTGACATTCAAAATCATTTAATACATTTTTTCCCGTAAAAATCGTTAACAATGACACGCCCGGTTCAAAACCGGAGTTCGACCTTCGAACTCTCTTTCAAAATGCGCGAAATGACGTTTGGCATCCAAACGCTCATCTTCAAACTCAAAAATCCTACGTTTGACATTCAAACGCTCTTTTCTTAAAAGTCAACATTTGACACTAAAGATAAACAGGTAAAATCAGCATTCGCGCCACTTTTCCTAAAACTTCCAAAACCGACGTTTGTCATTCAAACGTTCGCCTTTTCAAACTAGACCATAATCAACATTTGACATTCAAACCAAGATTAAAGCTTGTCATTCAAGCCCCCATTTCAAAATGCAAACACACACACACGCACACGTTTTCGAGAAAGGTAGAAAGACTCGTCATACGAGGCATTTCGGGTGATCTCGTAATACTCTTCCCGAAACGCAACGTGACCTCCGAACCTAACAATCTCTGGTACCAAATAGCTTTTTACTCATTTTTGCTACCAATAAAGATGACTCCCAGTTTTCAAAGCCTTTTCCTAAGTTTTTGCTACCAATAAAAAGGACACCATTTTCACTATAGCCGTTTCTCAACGTTTTGGGCTCAAAATACAAAAACCGCGTGGCGACCCCTCTTCCTTCCCGAAAAGCGAGGTCTCAGACACCAACCCTCCGTGAAAGACAACCGCCTTCGCGTCACGTGAATCTGGGTAATTTCAACAGGTCCATCCCAAAGTCTTGGAGTTGACTTTTGAGGTAAGGGATTTGAGAGCAACACGGACCCGGCGAATATACTCGGCCCTCTGTTTGTTGAGGTAGCTACTGAGTTTTGCTTTTTGCTTGACCAAGAGATTATTCTTGAACCAATAAACTGACATCCACCACTTGTGGATTTCCTATTCAGATTGCATCCAGCATAATCTGAGTCAGTGAAACCAATTAGGGAGAATGGGGATTCAGTGGGATACCACAAACCATAGTCAGGTGTTCCTTTGAGATATCTCAAAATTCTCTTGACAGCTGAGAGATGAGATTCTTTAGGATTGGCTTGGAATCTTGCACAAAGGCAAACACTAAACATGATATCAGGTCTGGAGGCTGTCACATATAGGAGTGATCCAATATAGCTCATATATAGTGTTTGATTCACACTCTGACCATCAGGATCAGCATGGAGTTTGGTTGTTGTTGACAGAGGGGTTCTAGCTGGAGAGGCAGTTTGCATATCAAACTTTTTGATCATGTCTCTTATATACTTGGCTTGGTTAATGAAGATTCCTTCCTTCATTTACTTGACTTGAAGACCTAAGAAGAATGTGAGCTCACCAATCATGCTCATCTCAAACTGATTCTTCATAATTTCCCCAAATTCTGTGCATAAGTCTTCATTTGATGATCCAAATATAATGTCATCAACATAGACTTGGATGAGTAACTGGTCTTCTCCATATTTCTTGATAAACAGAGTGTTATCAATTTGGCCCTTGGTAAATCCTTTTCCAAGGAGGTATTTAGATAGGGTGTCATACCAAGCTCTAGGTGCTTGCTTAAGCCCATACAAGGCTTTGTCCAGTTTATATACACGATCTGGAAATTTTGGATGCTCAAAACCAGGAGGTTGAGACACAAATACTTTCTCATTTAGAACTCCATTCAAGAAGGCACTTTTGACATCCATTTGGAAAACCTTCATCTTCTTGAATGAGGCAAAGGCAAGGAACAGCCTTATAGCTTCCAATCTTGATACAGGGGCAAAGGTTTCATCATAGTCAATTCCCTCTTCTTGTCTGTACCCTTGAGCAACTAGTCTAGCTTAGTTTCTTACCACAATGCCCTCTTCATTCATTTTGTTTCTAAATACCCATCTTGTCCCAATGACAGTTTGGTTTTTAGGTTTGGGAACAAGCTTCCAAACCTTGTTTCTTTCAAATTGTTCAAATTCTTCTTCCATTGCTTCAATCCAATCAGGGTCTTGAAGGGCTTCATTTATCTTCTTTGGTTCTATTTGGGAGATGAAGGCACTCATTAATGAGTCATAAATAGGCATATTTGGAGGAATGTCCATCTTATGTATTGGAAGGTCAATATAGATGTTGTTGTTTGGTGGAATGATGTGGGTGATAGTTTCAGGTTGAGGAATTGAGTGATTGGTGTTAGAGCATGGTTGAATGGGGTTATTTACAAGGGTATTTTGATGGCTTGAGGAAGGTAAGCTGTCAGGTGCATCATAGCTGTCATATGCACCTTTGCTGTTGAGAAGGGATTCTTAGGGTACATCGAACCTGATAGGGTTTGCATTAATGTCTTTGGACACAATATAGGGAAGGGAAGGTGAGTCTTCTTCAGGAGTGAGGATTGAGGGGTCATGTACAGGGGACACCTCAGGTAGGGTGTCTGAATTTCCAACAGCTTTATCAAAATCACATAATTCAGTGTGACTTTGATCATTGTTTTCATCAAAGTCAACATGAATTGATTCTTCTACAACAAGTCTTCTTTTGTTGTAAACTCTGTAGGCTTTGCTAGTATTGGAGTATCTAAGGAAGATTCCTTCATCACTTTTGGAGTCAAACTTATCAAGGTTGTTTTTCCCATTGTTATGAATAAAGCATCTTCTTCCAAAGCCATGGAAGTATGAAATGGTTGGTGTTCTACCATTCCATAATTCATATGAAGTCTTGGTGTGAAACTTGTTGATGAGAGTCTTGTTTTGTACATACACATCTGTGGTGACAGCTTCTCCCCAAAAATATTTAGGGAGGTTATTTTCTGACAACATAGTTCTTGCTGCTTCACAGATTGTTCTGTTCTTTCTTTCAGCAACACCATTTTGTTGTGGTGTTCTAGGGGCAGAAAAGTTATGCTCAATCTCTTTCTGATCACAATATTCTTCAACACCAGTGTTCTCAAACTCTTTACCATGGTCAGATCTAATTTTGATGATAGATAGACCCTTTTGGTTTTGAATTTTGTTGAACAGTTTGACCAGTTGTTCTAAGGTTTCCCTTTTGGATTCAAGAAGGATGATCCAAGTGAATCTAGTGTAGTCATCAACTACCACTAGTGAGTATCTCTTTCCACCAAGATACCTGGTTCTAATGGGTCCAAAAAGATCCATGTGGAGTAGTTGAAGGGGTTTTGAAGTATCTAATATGGTTTTGGCAGTGAAGGAGGTTTTCTTTTGCTTGCCACATTGACAAGCTTTGCACAACTTGTCCTTTTTGATGGGAATTTTGGGTAGCCCTTTGACTAGGTTTGAATTAGCTAGTTTGGAGATACTTTTGAGGTTGAGGTGGGCCAGTCTTTTGTGCCATAGCCATGACATATCAGACTGACTATAGGAGAGTAGGCAATGAGCATTAGAGGATTCCACAACTTCCATGATTAGACAGTAGAGGTTTCCCTTTCTGATTCCAGTGAGAATGGATTTGTTGTTGACATCTTTGACAGTGTAGTGGTTTTTGGAACATACAATATAATATCCCTTATCACAAATTTGACTAATGCTAATCAAATTGTGCTTGATACCTTCTACATAAGACACATTAGTAAAAATAATGTCTTTAGTAACAAGGTTTCCTGATCCTTTGACTTTGGCTTGAGAGTTATCACCAAAAGTTACATTTGGACCATTTTTAGGGACATATTGTTGCAACCACTCTTTGTTGAAGTTCATGTGTCTGTTGCATCCACTGTCCAAGTACCATAATCCTTTCCTAGGTTCCTACAAAACAGAAAAATAAATTTATGGTACCCTTTTATTCTTTTGGGTCCAAAGGATTAAACTTTCTTTGGTACCCTAGCTTTGTTCATTGCCCTCTTTCCAAAATACTGGTTTAGGGCATTGTAATATTCCATGATCTGCAACATATAAGGTGTGGGAGCAGTAGGTTGGGATTGGTTAAAGAAATGGTTGGGAGAGAAGGATTGGTTTTGGTTATGATGAAACTGAGTGTGGCTTTGAAAGCTGTTTGAGTGAGATGATCTTGGAGAGGTATTTTGAATGGCATGACTCTTTCCATTTGAGTATTGCCAGTTGGGTCTTTGATGTTTGGAGTATGAGTGAAGGTTATATAATCTTTGTTGTCCATCAAATCTTGGCTGTCTGGGGAATCTTGGCTGTCTAGAAGATCTCTGTTGTCCAGTGGATTTTTGCTGATTGTTCTTCACTTGCTCCTTGATTCCTTTTCTTTGCCAGATGTATTTGCCTTTAGTTGCTTGTTTTTCTTTCCCTTTAGGTTGACTTGAGCTAGCTTCATGGGTTTCATTGATGTGACTGGAGCTAGCTTCATTGGCTTCATTGATTTCTCCTCTTTTCTTTGAGTCCTCCTTTGTCTGAATGGGATAGACATTTTGTTGGGCTTTGACATAGTTCATGCTTTCAAGAACCATATTGTCAATAGCCCTTTCATCAGTGAGAAGAGTATAGGTTTTCAGAGTGGGATTGTTGGCTCCAATCCCTGATTTGTCACTAGGATGTCTCTGGTTGTAGCTGAACAATGACACAGCTTCTCCTGACTTGTTCTAGGACTCAATCTTATTTCTAAGAGATTCATTTTCTTTTTCAAGGTTTATGGTTCTTTGGTTGTTTTCCAGAGATCTAGAATTCTCAGCTGTCATCTCACCATTAGCCTTTTCAAGCATAAGGCATTGCTCTTTCAGCCCTTGGTTGGTTCTTTCAAGATTTTCAATGGTTTTGCTTTGGGATAGGTTATCAGTGAGCAATGAAGCAAAGCTAGTTTGGTGTCTTTTTATTTGAATTAAAAGGGTGCTAACTAATTGTTTAAATTCTTCATTATTTAAAGAGTTAAACTGAGGTACCTGCTTTAATTCTTCAGCAACAGCTAAGGCTTCAAGATCTTCTTCACTATCTGAATCTTCATCATCTCCTGCCATTAGGCATATCATTGATTCTTCTCCTTCACTTTCAGAGTCACTGAAGTCAAATTCCTCATCATTGAACTTTGATGAGTCAGCAATCATTACTTGTTCTTTATTTTTCTCATTTTCTTTTTGGTGCAGTTGTAGCAGCTGCATCTTGAACTATGGATGATCTCCTTTGAGTAGGAGAGTTTTTTTAGCTATCTGATTGTCCTTAGGTTTCTTTGGTTTAGGACATTCAGATGAGTAGTGACCAAGCTTTTTACAGTTGAAACATTCAACTTTCTTTTTATGGTTCTCTTGCTCAGAAGTAGATGGGTTGTAGCTTCTTTCAAATGTCTTCTCATGAGCTCTCAGGGTATTTCTGATAGCCATGGATATGAGACTTGGTAGGTCTCCTTGAGAGATGTTGTTTGAGGGGTGGTTTACTTTTTGAAGGGAGATAAGAACCATGGAGTCAATATCTTGTTGAGTAATGGGTTTATGAGGGGTTTCTTGGGCAGGTAAGGCAAGATTTTGTGAGATAGAAGGAACAGGTTGAAGTTTTATCATTCCTTCTAGTTCATATGCCTCAAGCTTTCCAAAATATTGCTCAACAGTCATGGTGCTCCATTCTGCACCTTCTCTTATAGGCAGGGCTACCTTCTCATATTCTTGGGGAAGGTTGGAATATATTTTTAGGCATAGATCCTGGTTCTCAAATATTTTTCCATGGTCAACAATGGATCTGACCAGATCTTCAAACCTTGGTTTAGCAGCACTTACCTTTTTACCAGGGTTGAACTTAAAATTGTCAAGTTGTCTAAGCAGATTGTACAAGTTTTGGGTTCTAACACTGGTGTGTTTCTGGAATTTGGTATGGATGAGTTCCCATGCTGCCTTTGCAGTTGGTTCTTTAGCGATTTCTTGTGCTAGGGAGTCATTTACACTCTTTTGAAGTATATTTTTGACTTTAAGATTGGCACTAATTAATTTCCTTTCAGATTCAGTCC
Organism: Adenophora triphylla var. japonica; assembly: GCA_022495995.1. Lineage (NCBI taxonomy): Eukaryota > Viridiplantae > Streptophyta > Magnoliopsida > Asterales > Campanulaceae > Adenophora > Adenophora triphylla. The sequence goes on from JAFEMH010007566.1 coordinate 81,878, forward strand.
AGCATTATGGGGATTTCATTTTACTGCCCCCACCATTTGAATCTAGTGTGACAGGGCAGGTTACTTCATTTTATAGAACATACCAGTTCCAGATACTGTTTGCATCAAGGTAGGTTTTGATTTTTGATGCATAGATTTCAAAGGATCCACAGTCATCAATGTGTGGAATGTCTTTCTCATTATTCCTTCTTGGTTGAGGCATGGTGGGTTGAGAAATGATCCTTCACAAGTTGTTAGACTTTTTGTGGTGAAGACAAGCTCTGATACCAATTGAAAGGTCCTGTTTCGCTTAATCAGTTAAAAGGATTAGGCAGTTAAGCTTTGACAGCTGAGGATGAATCTTAGGCATCGATATCATTGCTTGATCTAAAAAGCAAGAGTATAATGTGCAGGGGAATGAATAAAGTGAAATAATGTAAGGACAAAGTGATTGGTGTAAGTGTGTGTAGGTGTGTGTGTGTTTGTGTGTGATAATACCAAATGACACAAGAATTTTAAGGTGGTTCAGAGTTCACTCCTCCTACGTCCACCCTCACTGTCAACCTTGACAAGTGAGATCAATCCACTAAATCTAGTTCCCTTTAAGATTTACAATGGTTGATTAGGCAAGTTCCTTGAACCTCCTCTTCCCTAATTAGTACGGTCGATTAGGGATTTGCTTGTTACGAAGCAAATTACAGGGATACACACTTAAAGTCGAGTCTTAAGTGGTTTACAAATGTTTATACACAACAGTACGAGTCTCAAGTGTCTCGGAAATTGTTTGATTGTTGGTTTGCGGATTTGCGAGGTATACGGGTGAAGGAAGGTTGCAAAAGTTGTGTGTGGAAGGGCAGTGTCTTCAGTCTTGGAGGTTTCCTTTTATAAGCTTGAATATAGCCGTTGGAGGAGACAAGGCAGTAAATGAATGTGGGTGAAACAGTGTTTGCATTTAGGGCCTTGTTGACTTGATAAGCAGTGGAATATGCAACCTTTGTGTGAGATCTTCATGGAGATGACCTGGCAACATTTGTTGAGGGATTTGGGCAAGTCACACCTTGGTCATCACAGAGATGCTTACATTACTGTTGTCTTTGAAGATCCTGTAGCTGTCAGAGGATGAGACCTCTGGGATTCTTAGTTGTAAAGACCTTAACTGTAAGGTGCCCAGGTAATTAGGAGTCAAAGGATAATTATGGATGGTTTAGGAATTGGATGGTTGACATGTAATGATCACTTTGTAAATTATACATTGATTTATTTGATTGGTCTTTTGTTTGAAGTCATTGCTGTCAAGATGTCCAGATGAATGGGATGTAGGATGTGCGAGGTTGGCTAAGTCTGTCCACATGGGCTCAGGTGTTCATGAGTTATCTTGGCTGACAATCAGGATAACATTGGATATGTTTCTTTGTCAAAACCATATATAACTATGTGGTTTACATAGTTAGGTCTAACAATTTTATCATTTGTCAAGTAATAAACTAATAGGAGTATAACATATAATAATTTACAACCTTTAAATTTGCGCATTCAAAATCTTAGCGTCAACTCAAAGAGCTTTATATTACTCTAAGAAAGAAATCCTTCTAGTTTTTTTTTTTCAAAGCTGAATAAAGTGTTTCATTGAAGTTTTTTATTTCTAATTATTATCTATTTTTTCGCAGCCTAAAGATTTCACCATTCGGGTGACTCTTTAAACCGAAACATTTTAATTTAAAATTGAGAAAAGCTATAGATCAGAGCATTTGACGTGAAGCACTATGCGTAGCATTAAAAATTGAATATCACTTAAGGTCAAATGTAGTACTCTATAATACACATTAAATGTATACACACAATCATAATTATGATTTTCGATTAATATGTATAAATGAGTTATTTTTTGTCTTGAGGAAAAGGCAATGAAATTTATTGGGACTTACTGGGAGTTTATGTCTGTTTAAAATCTATGTTTGAAACCTCAGGAGTTAATTGGCTATCACAAATTATTTGAATTACAACAATGTATGGTTTCATATAATATGTAGCTTTATTAATCAAATACTATTGCCTTTGTATTATAATTAGATAGAGGTTCATCTAGTGGAACGAAGAAATGCTAATAGCTGGCGATGTAGTTTAAATTTTTTTAGAATTTTTCATTACTCTTAAAATCTTAAATATCAAAGAGAAATTTGTCCATCTATACAAGATAAGAGAAGGCATAGCATTGATGGCTATTTTGTTTTTCTATCTTTACACATATTTCTAGACATATTATATCTTTTGACAAAAGTTTATTGTTTCTAATAATAGACGTTTGAACTACCAATCGCGTGCCTTTGATTAAGTCATCTGCATGATTGCAATAAAGGCAATGTGTGTTTTCTTTGTCTAAGTTATATTACATGCATAGACCACATCCAATGAACTTTTAGGTTGCATTAGTTCAAAATTGCAAAATCATGATTTGGTGCAAATCCCTTATTTATGTGTTCAAAAGCCGATTAATGATCACTTCAAAAAGTATTATAACTCTCAACTATTGTTAACATTTTTCTCCTAGTGAAGATGATAAACAGGTTGCTTCCAGCATTTTATGTCAACCAAGAGATCACAATTTTTACTAAAACAAATAATTATCATGCATTAAATTTGAACTTATATATTAAAAGTAAAATGTTATTTGGCCCATTCACCTC
>JAFEMH010007567.1:0-84483 GCA_022495995.1 Adenophora triphylla var. japonica
TTGAAGGAGAGAGAGATAAGAAAGAAGTTTTGGGAGGAGGAGAGATTAGCACTTTTGGAAGGTGAGGAAAATAGGTTGAGAGAGAGAGCAAAAAGTAAGGGTAAGGCTAAGATAGTTGAAGGGGAACCGGTGATCGACGGCTAAGGTTAAGGCTGTCGAGGAAGGAGAGAGAAGGAGAATCAAGTAGGCAGGGTTAAGGACAAGGTGGAAAGGGTTTATACCTTGGGAGAGCTAGTGAAGCTTGACGGTGATGAAAGGATTAAGGTTGACACACAAATTGGTCAACTTTGATTCCATGGGCCGTCAAGGAATTCACAGTTTGTCACGGGAGGATTCTCTAACTCTTAGCCAAAGCAGTTCTTGAGGAGCTGGAGATAACTGCGGGAGTGCAAAGTTCTCCTTCCAAAGTCTATATGAAGTTGTTTTCTCAATTTCTCAAGTGTTTGAGTCAGGTGCTCTAAATGGTGAGGAGGATGAAGGTCCTCGGTCAGTCAAGCTATCATTGCACGGGCAAGTGCAAATTCTTCGAGTACCTTCGGCTTTATCTCACCACTTAGTGAGTATCCTCCCTATAATGCGGTTGAAGAGTGGTGGCCAAGGAGGGTATGTCCTTCTTTGCGGTTCTCAACCTCTGCTATTGATCCATTTATGGAAAGGCACCTGTTTGGTTGGAGAGATATGGAGATATCAAAGAGAGTGCATATCAAGCTCCGGACATTATTTATAGTGATAGAGGATATGGGGATGATTGCTTCCAAGATCGGCTATGGGATAAACGGGATTGACGAGTCCTTAGGCTGTCAAGGCTTTTCGAAGGTGCTTGCTTTGAGATGAGAAGGAGGGTTGATGAAGCTTTTGGTAATATGGATTTAGGCTTGTTTTTATGGTGTTTGAATTTACGTAAGGTAGAAATGAGGTTTGGTTTTGATGTGTAAGAAGCTTTTGAATTGGAGAAAAAGGTTAGGCTGTTAGACAATGTTGTTGACAGCGGCCATAGGAAATGGTTTATTCTAATGAATAAGAGTTTTTATTTTGTTAGATTAATCATGCCTAGCATTGCTCTTAACATCTCAAATCTTTTCTCATCCATAGCCTTTGTTAGGATGTCGGAGACATTATTCTCGGCACACACTTTTGCAAGACTAATGTTTCCTTTTTCAACATGGTCTCCGATGAAGTGATGTCTCGACCTCAATATGCTTTGTCTTTGAGTGTTGGACGGGGGTTTTTGTCATGGCAATGGTACTTGAGTTGTCACAAAAGATTGGAATGTTGGACAGTTCAATTCCAAAGTCTTGTAATTGGACTTTTGAGGTAAAGTATTTGTGAACAACACAAACCGGCGGCAATATATTCGGCCTCGGTTGTTGAGGTTGCTGCGAGGTTTGCTTTTACTTGACCATGAAATGATTCTAGATCCAATAAATTGGCATCCACCACTTGTGGACTTTCTATCTAGGTTACACCCAAAGCATAGTCGAATCGGTGAATCCAATTAAAGAAAATGGGGATTCGGTAGGATACCATAATCCATAGTCGGGAGTTCCTTTGAGATATCTCAAAATTCTCTTGGCAGCCGGAAGAGATGAGACTCCTTGGGATTTGCACGAAATCTAGCACAAAGACAGACACTAAACATAATGTCGGGTCTTGAAGGCTGCTTACATAGAGAAGGGATCCAATGTAACTTACGTAAAGTGTTGGATTTACACTTTGGCCATCAGGATCAGCATGAAGTTTGGTTGTGGTTGACAAGGGAGTTTTGGCAGGTGAAGCAGATTGCGTATCAAACTTTTTGATCATATCCCTTGTGTATTTAGCTTGGTTAATGAATATTCCTTCCTCCATTTGTTTGACTTGAAGACCCAAGAAGAAAGTGAGCTCACCAATCATGCTCATTTCAAACTGATCCTTCATAATGTTCCCAAATTCAGTGCACAAGTCCTCATTTGATGATCCAAAAATGATGTCATCAACATAGACTTGGATGAGAAACTGATCATCTCCATATTTTTTGATAAACAAAGTGTTATCAATATGTCCCTTGGTAAATCCTTTACCAAGGAGATATCTAGATAGGGTGTCATACCAAGCTCTTGGTGCTTGTTTAAGCCCATATAGTGCTTTGTCCAATTTATATACATGATCAGGAAATTTGGGATGCTCAAATCCAGGAGGTTGAGATACAAACACCTTTTCATTTAGGACTCCATTCAGAAATGCACTTTTGACATCCATCTGAAACACTTTCATCTTCTTGAATGAAGCATAGGCAAGAAATAACCTTATAGCTTCAAGTCTAGCAACTGGTGCAAAAGTCTCATCATAGTCAATTCCTTCTTCTTGTCTGTATCCTTGAGCAACCAGTCTAGCTTTGTTTCTTATTACAACTCCTTCTTCATTCATCTTATTCCTAAAAACCCATCTTGTTCCAATGACAGTTTGATTCTTTGGCTTAGGAACAAGCTTCCAAACTTTGTTTCTTTCAAATTGCTCTAATTCTTCCTCCATTGCTTCTATCCAGTCTGGGTCTTGAAGAGCTTCATTTATCTTTTTGGGTTCAATTTGGGAGATGAAGGCACTCATTAGAGAGTCAAGAACAGGCATGTTAGGTGGTATGTCCATTTTGTGTATAGGAAGATCTATATAGATGTTTTTGTTTGGAGGGATAATGTGGGTAATGATTTCGGAGTTGAGGAATTGATTGAGAGGAGTTGTTATCGGGTTGGATAGGGTCTTCTTCAAGGGGATTTTGATGATTGGATGAAGGAAGGTTAGTTGATGCATCATGGCATCGAGATGCACCTTTCTTTGTTGAGAGAGGATTCATGGTCATTGTCGAGGCAAAGTTGATTGTTTATTTGTGTCTTTGGGCACTATATAAGGAAGGGAAGGTGAATCTTCTTCGGGAATGAGACATGAGGGTCATGAACGGGAGAAACCTCGGGTAGGTTATACGAGTTGCCCACGGCTTCATCAAAATCACATAGCTCGGTGTGATTTTGGTCATTATTTTCATCCAAAGTCTACATGAATTGATTCCTCTACAACAAGTCTTCTTTTGTTGTAAACCCTATAGGCTTTGCTAGTGTTGGAGTATCCAAGGAAAATTCCTTCATCACTCTTTGAATCAAATTTGTCAAGATTATTTTTCCCATTGTTGTGTATGAAGCATCTACTTCAAAGCCATGGAAGTATGAAATGGTTGGTGTTCTTCCATTCCAAAGTTCATAGGGAGTCTTGGAGTGAAACTTGTTGATGAGGGTCTTGTTACGAACATAGACGGCGGTGGTTCTTGCTTCACCCCAAAAATATTTAGGAAGGTTGTGCTCGACGGCCATAGACCTTCTGCCTCACAAATTGTTCTATTCTTTCTTTACGCAACTCCATTTCTTTGAGGAGTTCTAGGAGCGAAAAGTTGTGCTCAATCCCTTTTTGATCACAGTATTCTTCAACACCAGTGTTCTCAAATTCCTTACCATGATCTGATCTAATTTTGATGATGGATAAACCCTTTTGGTTTTGAATTTTATTGAACAATTTGACAAGTTGTTCCAAAGTATCTCTTTTGGATTCAAGAAGGATGATCCAAGTAAATCTAGTGTAGTCATCAACTACAACAAGAGAGTATCTCTTTCCACCAAGAGATCTAGTTCTGATAGGTCCAAAAAGGTCCATGTGAAGAAGTTGAAGAGGTTTAGAGGTATCTAGTCTGGTTTTGGCAGTGAAGGAGGTTTTCTTTTGTTTTCCACATTGACAAGCTTTGCACAACTTGTCCTTTTTGAAGGGTATTTTGGGTAGGCCTTTTACTAGGTTTGAGTTGGATAGTTTTGAGATACTTTTTAGGTTTAAGTGAGCCAATCTTTTGTGCCATAGCCAAGACATGTCAGATTGACTGAAGGAGAGTAGGCAATGGGCATCTGAGGAATCCACAATTTCTAGGTTTAGACAGTAGAGGTTGCCTTTTCTTATTCCAGTGAGGATTGATTTGTTGTTGACATCCTTGACGGTGCGGTGGTTTTGGAACAAACAACATGATATCCCTTATCACAAATCTGACTAAGGCTAATCAAATTGTGCTTGAGACCCTCTACATAAGATACATTAGTGAAAATAATATCTTTAGTAACAAGGTTTCACGATCCTTTGACTTTGGCTTGAGAATTGTCACCAAAAGTTACATTTGGACCATTTTTGGGGACATATTGTTGTAGCCACTCCTTGTTGTAAGTCATGTGCATGCTTTGCATCCACACTGTCCAAGTACCATATTCCTTTCCTAGGTTCCTACAAAACAAAAAAATACATTTATGGTACCCTTTATTCTTTTGGGTCCAAAGGATTAGAATTTCTTTGGTACCCTAGCTTCGTTCATTGCTCTCTTTCCAAAGTACTGGTTTAGGGCATTATAATATCCCATGCTTTGCAGCATATAGGGAGTAGGAGCAATAGGTTGGGTTTGATTAAGAAATTGGTTGGGAAAAGAGAATTGATTTTGGTTATGAAGCGAGAATGGCTTGGGGAATTATGAGATGATCTAGGAGAGGTATTGTGTTGGGCATGGTTTCTTCCATTAGAGAATGGCCGGTTAGGTCTTTGAGGTTTGGCATATGAGTGATGATCATAGAATCTTTCTTTGTCTTGGAGACCTCACTGTTCACCATATCTTGGCCGTCTAGGAAACCTCTCTTTGTCCACCATGTCTTGGTTGTCTAGGAGACCTCTGCTGTCCACCATGTCTTGGTTGGTTCTCCTTCATTTGCTCCTTGATTCCTTTCTTTTGCCATATGTATTTACCTTTGCTTGCTTGTTCTCCTTTTCCTTTTGTTGTTTTAGGATGGCTATATGAGTTTTATCGGTGTGAGTGGGGCTATGCGGAGTTGATACATCGGTGTGGTGGAGCTAGCTTCATCCATTTTTCCTTTTCCTTGAGATCTTCCTTGGTTTGGATAGGATAAACATTTTCTTGGGCTTTGACATAGTTCATGCTTTCCAAGAACCATCTTGTCAATTGCCCTTTCATCGGTAAGAGGGTATATGTGTACATAGTAGGATTGTTAACTCCAATTCCCGATTTGTCACTTGGGTGTCTTTGGTTGTAGCTAAAGTGGGTCAAGGCTTCTCCAGAGTCATTCCCGGGTTTCAAACTTCTTTCGAAGGATTCATTTTCCTTTTCAAGATTGATGTTGGTTTCAGTTTAGAATTCACACATCGGCTCTTATTGGCTTTTTCAAGCATAAGGTTTTGAACTTTCAGTCCTTGGTTGGCTCTTTCAAGGCTTTCAATGGTTTTACTTTGGGATAGATTATCGGTGAGCAATGAAGCAAAGCCGAGTTTGGTGTCTTTTTATTTGTATTAAAGAGTACTAATTAATTGCTTAAATTCTTCATTATTTAAAGTATTAAATTGAGGTACTGTTTTAGTTCTTGACGCGACTAAGGCTTCAAGATCCTCTTCATTGTACGAGTCTTCATCATCTCCGGCCATCAAGCATATCATTGCTTCTTCTCCTTCACTTTCGTAGTCACTATAGTCACATTCCTCATCACTAAACTTAGATGAGTCGCAATCAATACTTGCTCTTTGTTCTTTTCATTTTTCTTCTTTGTGCGCGGTTGTAGCGATTACACCTTGAAGCGTGAATAATCTCCTTGGAGTATGAGAACTTCTTAGGCCGTACGATTTTCCCTAGGTTTCCTTGGTTCGGGGCAATCGAGATGAGTAATGTCCAAGCTTCTTGCGGTTGAAGCATTCAACTTTCTTTTTAGGATTTTCTTGATCGGAGGTGGATGGGCTATAGCTTTTCTCAAATGACTTCTTATGTGCTCTCAAGGTATTTCGATGGCCATGGATATGAGACTAGGTAGATCTCCTTGAGATAGGTTGTTTGAGGGAAGGTTTACTTTTTGGAGGGAAAGAAGAACCATGGAATCAATGTCTTGTTGGGTGATTGGTTTTGAGTGGTTTCTTGGGCGGTTAAGGCGAGGTTTGTGAAATGGAAGGAACCGGTTGGAGTTTTATCATCCCTTCTAGTTCATAAGCTTCAAGCTTACCAAAGTATTGTTCAACGAGTCATGGTGCTCCATTCTCGAGCCTTCTCTTATTGGGAGAGCTACCTTCTCATATTCTTGAGGAAGGTTGGAGTAGATTTTGAGACACGAGATCTTGGTTCTCAAAGGTTTTACCATGATCGACTGGATCTTACCAGTCTTCAAACCTTGGTTTTGCGGCACTTACTTTCTCACCGGGGTAAAACTTGAAGTTGTCAAGTTGTCTAAGAAGGTTGTATAGGTTTTGTGTTCTAACACTGGTGTGTTTTTGGAACTTGGTATGAATGAGTTCCCAAGCAGCCTTTGCAGATGGTTCCTTGGCAATTTCTTGAGCAAGAGAGTCATTAACACTCTTTTGGAGTATGTTTTTGACTTTAAGGTTGGCACCGACTAGTTGTCTTTGAATCTGTCAGTGCGGAGATTTTACTTTGCTAGGTCCACCATTTGTATCAACTTGAGATACAGGGTATGTGACTTCATTTTCAAGGGCATACCAATTCCAAATACTATTGGCATCAAGATATGTTTTAATTTTTGATGCATATATTTCAAATGATCCACAGTCATCAATATGGGGAATGTCTTTCTCATTATTTCTCCTTGGTTGAGGCATGATGGGTTGGTAGTTGATCCTTCACAAGTTGTTAGACTTTTGTGTGTGAAGACAAGCTACGATACCAATTGAAAGGTCCTGTTTGCTTAGATCAAATTAAAGGTTAGGCGGTTATGGTTTTGGCAGTGAGGTGAAATCTTAGGGTCGAGAGGTTAAACTGGTTTTAAAGATTGGAGTTAAATGTGCGGCGGAATAAAAGTGTTTGAAATAATGTAAAGACAAGTGAATAGTGTATGTGTGTGTGTATATGTGTGTGTGTGTTGTGTGATAATACCAATTGAACACAAGGAATTTTAAGGTGGTTCGAGTTCACTCCTCCTACGTCCACCCTCACCGTCAAACTTGACAAGTGAGATCAATCCACTTAAATCTAGTTCCGTTAAGATTTACAAAGGATTGGATAGGCAAGTTCCTCGAACTTCCTCTTCCTAATAAGTACGATCTATTAGGGATCAAGCTCTACACCGAGCTATTCACACTACCCACTTAAAGTCGGTCTTAAGGGGTTCTTACAAATCGGTTTATACACCCGAGATCGATTACAAGTGTCTTAATATTGTTTTGATTATTGGTTGCAGGTTGAGAAGGTTTGGATGCAAGGTTTGTAGAAGTTGTGTGTAAAAGGGGTGAGGTCTTCGCTTTGAGAGTTCCTTTTTATAGGCTTGGAAATAGCCGTTGGAGGAGACAAGGAGACAAGGAAGTAAATGCATGTTGGAGTTGCATTTAGAGCCTTTGTTATTTGGAGAATAAAATAGCTGGAATCGCAACCGGGCATGTGATCTTCATGGAGATGAGCTGGCAACATACGTATGGAGAGATTTGGACAAGGCACATCTTGGTCATCACGGGATTTCTTCATAGTTTGTTGATGTTGAAGATCATAGGCCGTTGAGTAGTGAAACCTTTCTTTGTGAGAGAACCTTAGGCCGTCGAGCTAAGTTCGATCTAGAAGGTTTAGGCATTATGTAATACATCATACTACACATGTAATTTAGATACATTAATGTACAAGAGAGGTTTTGAGTGATATCTTTGTAGGTTGATTGAATCATAAATTTGTCCGGTTGATATAAATAGAGATGCGGTTTGATTTTGAGGTCTTAGGCTTTTGTCCAAGGTCATATGTTATCTTGGCTGTCAGATAACATATGATATATTTCTTTGTCAAAACCTTTTATAACTATGTGGCTTACATAGTTAGGTCCTAACATTGATGATCAAAACTCATATCACTCACCAACATAATAACTTGAAAACCCTAATTTTGATAAGCTTAGATTAGGTTTTTATTACATCTTTCTACCCCAAATCAAAAGATAATAATTAAGGGTTGTAAGGATTACCTTAATGAACAAAACCTTGATCTCCTTCTTCCTTCCTTCTTCCTCTCTCTCTCTCTCTCTCTCTCGGCTTTCTTCTCTCTTTCTCCTTAGCGCCGCCCGCTCTCTCTATCCATCTGCCGTTCTCTCTTTTTTTTTTTTTTGTAAAATAACTATGTGTCTAGGTTTTTCTAAATATGTATTTATAACATGGGTTCCCTAACCCAACTCAACAAGGATTTAAAAAGACTCAATCCAATACTAATGGGGTACTCTTAAAGCCCAACGTCATATTTATTTAACTATAACTTAAAAATAATAATAAAAGTAAATAATATTAATTTGAAAAATCTCGGGTATTACAATGTGTCTCCGAGTCATCATCATTCACCTGTCTCGATAACATACGACATTTCACAATACTATGAAGGATTTGTGAACTTTCTGACCCCAAAATTTGGACAATTTTTTCAATGCAGGATGCTGAGAACTTGACTAAGGAGCAGATTGAAGATGAGATTCGCAAAATTAAAGATGCACACACCAATCGAAGCCTACTGTTATTGTATAGTTACTCATTAAGTAGTTAGTATATATTTTGGACAAGGACAACTTTAGGTACTTGGCGTATATTTTGGATAAAGAATGGCGGTTGGTTACAAGTTTATATAAAACTTATGTTTATTCATATGAGTATTTTACTTATTTTTAGTTTTTATGAAAAAAGTAGCAATTGTGAAAATAAAATTTATATAAATTTTGGAAATTCTATAAAGGGAATTTGCCCCATAAGTTCCTTTTGGAACAAATCACTTTCCACTAAGTTCCTCATTGTATTAAAATGTCTCATAAGTTCTTATGTTGTATTATGTATAATACAAATTTAGTTATGCAGTAGTTTAAAATCATAATACTGCATCCGCACCACCGCCTCCACCACGACCCAGCTCCGCCGCCGCCATCTGCTATCGCCGGATTCCGGTCAATTTTTGACGGAATCCGGTCAATTTTCACCGGAATCCGGCAATTTTGGCCGGAATCCGGCCGCCGATCGCCGGAATCTGGTCGCCGGTCCATGGGCTTCGGACTCCGGTCACCGGCGGCTGCCGGAATGCAGTATTATGGCCTTAATTGATGTTGTATTTTCGAAACATAATACAACATCATAATACAACACGGAGAATGAACTTATCGGGCATTATGAAACTTTTTTAGAACTTATCGGGCATAGGCCCTTCTATAAATTCTGAAACTGGTGCAGCGAGAATTTGCTACACTGCACATGCTGAAATATTTTATTAGTATATTAAAAAAATTAAACTCATGATATTTTCGGCAACAACATAAATACTAGTATATTATATTGATATAAATAAAAAAAATTACAAGATTGGACCATCACACTTGCATTATTTGCCCAAAGTAACATCATAGTAAGATCTACCACATAATCATATCAAGTGACCCATACACAAGGATAAATGAAAACATTTCAGTACATAGCTCAGATAATCGGCCTATCTTCATTTACAAAGAGAAGCTAGTACACGGCGAGGTGGCTTGATCAATGGTCGTCGAGAATGAAGAACCGCCATATTGTCAAGAAGCATAACATCACCTTTCTTCCAAGGTATCGCAACACACTCCTCGTCTAAGATTTTGGCAATGTCCCTCATGATATGAGCTGGCAATGGTTTTCCATCTCCGAACGTGTCTGGCTCAATAGCATTATTATCACTTTGCGCCTTATCTGAAAAACTGTAAGCAAGCAATAGGGTATTGAACCAAATCTTGTGTTGCCTTGTTTCATCAAACCTTATCGCCGGGATTGGACCCATCATCACTTTAACAGCGTTGTCCATCCATTCCAGCCTCGACCCCAATTTAGCAGCCCTATATCAAATATAGTGATCAGTGGCAGAGCTAGGATTTTAGACAAATTGGAATAAAAAAATGGGACAAATAACAGCAAAAATATTAAGTGGTACAATTTTCTTTATAGAAACGGGGGCAAAAATGATAAAATTCATTAATTTAGCGGTAAAATAATATCATTCTTTCCAAATTCATAAGGGAAAGAATTTACATTTTCAAAAACTAAGTGGTACAATTTTCCATATCTGTTAAGTTACCTACTTATCTAATAGTTTAAACTATCTGATAATATGAACACAAGCGTAATTATAATGTCAAAACATGGATCAATAATAACTTGGTAAAACATAAAATATGGTTCTTCATATCAGATGACTCTTAATTTTTGTTTAATTGAGCAAATGTAAGAAAACTTCACAAGGAAGGTAAACATGACAAACCATTCTTCAGCTACTTTCTTATCATTTGTTGAATACATAGACTGCCAACTTCTGCCCGCTGGCGAAGAAGGATCATCCTTTTCGCCCATTATCTGTGTATAAATCACACCATGCTCTTCCAATTGTGCTACAAATTCCGGGTGCATCTCTTTCATTCTATCATAGATGATATGGCTAAGAGCTATAGGAGTCTCGCCCCCGCATCCTGGTTCCTCTTCACAAAAGAAGAATAATTTGGAGGGAAACTCGGAAACCTGTTAGATACACTAGGTGAGTTCAAATTTTATGTGAAGGTTTCATATAGCCATTAATGAAAACAATTAAAATGATGTTTCAGAACAAAAGACCAGTTTAAACATAAAGCAGTTCATAGCATAATGCTTTGGACAAGGGGTGTTACGGCAAACAAGGTGAGATTTTCTTAACTATGCGGCTACCCTTTTCATCTTGCATCCCAAAAGTAATCACATATTACAAAAATACAAAATGAAATAAATCTACAAACAATTAAAGATATAATGATCAAGATGTTGAATTATCAAATCAAATTTTAATACTTTAGGGTATTTTCACTAAAATATACGTATATTGTTCCTGTAAAAAATCACCTTGTCTGCCAGAATGTAACTTATCGGAATTTCCTGAACTGCAGAACAGTTTATTGATTCAACGACAAACAATTCACTTACATCAAATGCACACCTCGGGTGTGGGTACTGGAAAAACGATAAAGCCAAAAACATTCAACATGCGACAATTAGACTGATTGGCAGTCTGATGTTAGTTGCCCGAATCCTAAAGTTTGGGGCAAGGGAGCATATTTGATAGTCGCGCCCCATACTCTTTTTTTTTTTTCCGTTAATCTGATTGAATTTTCACGAAAGAAGATTGAATTGATTACTCCCTCCATCCCAAAATGTTTGTCCCATTTGACTTTTTTGTTAAACTTTGACTACAAATTTATAGAGATTAATCATGTTCATGAAATTCTAAAAGTTGTTGTTGATAATATTATTAATGGTGAATTAATAGGAATTTTTAGAATTTCATGAACATAATTAAATTGTCATATATTTGTGGTCAAAGTTCAACAAAAACAAACTTTAATAAACATTTCGGTATCTAAGCGAGTATATTCTAAAACTTGTGATTAATACATCAAATACAAGTACTACCGGATTTTCAAATTTTCATCAGAATAATTATTATTATCCCTAAATTATTTGCTAAATTTTAATAAGTAGAAAGTAAAAAAAATGGGAAAGTGAAGAAGAGGGATTACATAAGCCATTTCGTGATGAAAAGGAATATTCTGATCAGATGGAGCTTCATTAGCAGTGTAAACCCTACCAACAACATGTGTCCGGGGAGCACGGCCACCAATGTACAACAGCTCCGGGTAGCCGAAAGCTTCAATTACGTCGTTGAATTCCGACGGAGAAGAAACCGGGAAGCCTATGAGGAGAATTGCCCCACTTTTGTGGAGAATTGACTCCAGCCATGTCTTTTGTGACTTGATGGCGTCTGTGAATGAAGAAAGGGAAATTTTGGGATTATTAGGGGTTAAGACTGTGGGGAAGGAAATTCCATGGCGAGATTGCTGTTGAGGGAGTAGAATTTCTTTGAACAAAATCTCTGACTCAGCCATCTTTGATTTGAGTTCTTCATCTGAAGAATCATCGGTCGGTGTTCGTCTTTTATAATAGTGCCCAGACAAGGAATTTTTTAGCAGCTATCTTGTAATTTTCTAGTTGGACCATAAGAGCATCTCCACTGACATTTAGTCATGCCAGAGGTGGAATTAGGTGGCGCCAAACCATTTTCCATTATTCATGATTTTTAAAATTCCATTTTTTGTCTTACAGATGACGAAAGGGAAGGAGAGAGAAAAAAAAAACCAAGGAAAGTAAGCAAATCAAAAATTGACACATGTCTCACTCAAAAATCATTTTTTCTAACAAAAATTGCAATAGGCCTGTAATAAAAAATAATAATTGAAAAAATTGAAAAAATTGAAAAAAACCATCAATATTAAAAAAATTTTCATACTCTATAAATAGAGATACATAATTATATATTTTGTGTGAATTTTTAAAAATAAACAGTTAATTTTAGGAACCTTTTAAAAAAATATTATGAAAGAGAAAATGATGACTTTGAACATGAATGTGGGTAAAATTATTTGAAATTATAGTTATTGATGGTATAGATGACGTGGAAGTGACGTGGGTCTCGTGACTCTCATTTTGAGAGTGATGATCGTAGATGCTCTAAGATATCAATTTAATTTCTTCCTCTAAGGGGGTTTTTGTTTTTTTTAAGTGATAAGTCTTTGAAATCGATTTCGAGTTTTGAAAATAATTTGAATGATTAGAGGCGGCAGCGAAAATTGAATTATGAATTGGATAAGTTGTTTGATTTTCTATCTGAATTCATTATAAAGCAGTTAAAAAAAAAAAAAAAAAAAACCTAAATGCGGTATGAAAGCTTGGTAAGAGTCGGTGCGGGAGAAACGCGTTTCTCCGTCGCGTCTGGAGAAACGGGGCAAGGTTTGTCGCGCGACATACTTAGCCAGTTTCTGGATATCACTTTCATCAGCTTCTGGATATCCAGAACATTGAATATGGATATCCCGAAGCTTTGGAAAGGATATCCAGAAACTAAATATTTTTACGGATATCCTTTCCCGCTACAGATATCGAACATTGAATATGGATATCCGAGGAAGCTTTGGGAAAGGATAGCCAAAAAATATTTGGTTTACGGATATCCTTTCCAAAGCTTACGGATATCCGTATTCAATGTTCGAGGATATCCGAAGCTTTGAAAGGATATCCGATTGTTGTGGCTATAAGTATGTCGTGACAAGCGTTGCCCGTTCTCCATAAACGCTTGAAACGCGTTCTCCAATTTTGTGAAAACGATGTCAGTTTAAAAAATTTAACCAAAACCAAATCTGAAACAGTGGCTTTCAGAGGCAATTCAGCAACATTTTAACCACTTAAAATTAAGAAGACTTTAAGAGCCTAACAAGCCTTATTTCAAAAAAAAAAAAAAAAAAAAAACAAACACACTTATTTCTCTAATCCTCTTAATGAATAAGTGTTAAGAGGCAAACAAGGCTGAAAATAAAAAAACAAACGCCCCCTAATAATAGTACCAAGCCAAGGAGATTTCTATAATTGTATTATTTGGGGCCCGGGCTGAACAGTATATCAGTTCAGTTTAAGTTTCATCTCGTTTATTCAACTCATCTCGACCCTCTAGTCTATTCAGCTCGGGCGGGATCCATCCCTAGTTGCAAACCGACTTTTGTGTGGTGGGACTTCCTAAATCCGGATTCTTGCGGTAGGACGCATCAAATTGTTGGGTTTTTAGGGTTACAAACGCAGCAGAAGAACTTAGAAATAACAATTAAAACCCTAGCCCTATGATCCGTCTAGCATGAAGAGATTAGAAAATATATATGAAATAGAATTTACATACCTTGAATGCGGTTTGTTTGTTAGAAACGAATCTTCAAAAGTGAATCTCAAAAAATGAATCTCAAAACCGTTGATGAAGGTTTTGATCTTCTCCTTGTTCTAGGCCTTGTGATGAATCAACGATTGAAGTCTTCAAGCTTTTGGTGATAACTTAATCACCCTCTATCGGTAATCCACACGCGAATGGACCAAGAACGCTTCTTGTTTGATTGCTAGATAATCTCCGTTTATTGAAACGATTTTCAATAATCAATGGCTAATAGTGTTTTTGATCTTTGATTCTTAATCTAGATCTCCATTTTAGTGTTTCATAAACCCTAAAATAACATGTGTTTTTGGCTGACCAAAGAATTGTATTTATATCAAATATAAATTCCTAACAATTAGGGAATGAATCCTTGTCAAAACCAAAACCAACCCTGCCAAGGAAAACGTGTACGGACAGATTTTGACCGCTGGCACGAGTCGTGCTCAAGAGCACGAGTCGTGCCCAGTGGCAAAGTCTGTCGCGCCACACACCGAGCCAGAAAACCAGTTTTGCAGATCAAAGGGCACGAGTCGTGCCTGAGGGCACGAGTCGTGAGCACGACTCGTCCCTTAGGGCACGAGTCATCCCTTTATGATCGCTCTCTGATACAGTCGTCCCTTCACAAGGCACGAATTGGACCAAAGCGGGACGAGTCGTCCCCTGAGCCCAGATTTCACCCTTTGAGCCATTTTCAATCCGTTCTTTTGTGTATAACCCTTTAGGAATTATATTTTATGTTTGTAGTGAGTTGAAACATCAACCTCACAAGACATAAGTGACTTCTAGCAAATCATTATGTCCACCCAATTAAATATAACATCGAAGCTTGATTCCTTGATAATCAAATGTCACAATCCCTTTGTCCACGATTTCCTATTGAACTTGGGTTATGGTCCATGTCAACTCACATGTTCAATGCTTTCTCGATTCCGAATATGTTGATAATCCAAATGCATTTGATCTCTATCAAATCACTTGAGTGTGGCCACACATTTCATCAACATCATTCATCGAGGGGCCCAAGCAAACATCTCTCTCGACGAGAGGGACAAATCCCATCTTGACTTATCATTCTTCCCTACAAGAATCCAATCATGCTAACATAGCCCTTATTACTATCTGATTAAAGATAGTGTTAGACTATATCAAACACGATCTTCATCATGTGGAAGATGATGATAATCTCTGGTACAAAGGATTCAATAACACGACTATCATGAGATTTATTCATGACACATATGACTATTGACCATGTCATAAATCTCATCAGTAGGTCATGTCCAATACTTGTTCTCTAGCAAGTATCCATAAGTGTAATGTGCATCATATGCAAATAATCATCTCCATGATTATCCATTACCAACTTATACTAGTTATTCACAACAACTAGGGACGCAGTTCAATATAATAAACATGCAAACATATAATGAACCAAATAATACTTTCTCTATAATAAATAATAAAGACGATTACATAGCGGTTTAGATAATAAGTCAAACATAACTAAACGCCTAGGGCACTACACCAACACAAATAACAATACTCAACTGCCGATGTCAAAAACGTTGGATTAACCCAAATTCAGCGGTAGATTGTATCCAGGATATTTGAATAGCTTGAAAAAGATGAACAAACACGTAAACTTAGTCGGGGATTCACCGGCGAAGGCCCTCCGGCGTTGAGTAAGTATTTGTATTGTAGAGAGCAAATCAATTGAAAAAAGTTTAGGGTCAAAAGAATGCGTGTACCAGAATGGTGTGAATTATGACTGATATTTATAGGTGTAGGATATAGAGTCCTGCCTTGGATAGGAAGTTAGGTGTGACAAGGAGTCAAGTCCTACTCGGATCCGAATTCCTCACAGTCCTTATTGTAGTAAGATTAGAAGATCCTTCTATACGTATGCCTAGAAGGCTTGCTCCTCGGCATAAAGTATTGGTCGACATATGTGTATGCCATATAAAGAGGTAACCAACGGTAGAGAATCTCATTCCCCTTATCATAATGGGAGCCTAATAGGTTCTAGTCAGCCTTTGAGTATGTCGTGATCGACATGTAGGGGTGCCTAGGTCGACATATTCTGCTGTTCCAGCCTTAGTCATAAAATTGCTCTACTATGTCTAGGTTGACATAGTGGGAAATGACTAGGAGCATGACGAGCATAGGTAGGGAAGCCCATTCCCTGTGTTGTATTTGGTACTTATATAACTATTACTTTAGGCCCAATTTGTTGGGCCTTGCCCATTTTATGAACCATGGTCATACTCGGTTTATACCGTTCAGTGGTCCCCGACTTCCTAGCTCGGCTTTACCGAGGAGGAATTGGTACCTGTCCTCAGTTTTACGAATACATTCAGCTTTCTCGAATTTCGAGGCAACAATCATTTTTCCACCTGTTATTCAGACATTGATGGGCTTGGTTATTTTTGATGAGACATTCCCCTTGGGAACATGCCAGAGCCATAAATGACCTTGACCCGTTTACACGACCCATACCCACTCGGATCTGGGTATAAAAACAAAAATCCCTTTCATTTTTACACTTTTATTGCTGTAGCAATTTGAGAGAGACCCATAAGTTTCAAAATCCGCAGTTGAGTTCTTGATCCCAATGCTTGATTTTGAGGTTTAGTGCTTGAATCTCTGTGTTTCTCTTCAACAATCATCGTATCAGGTACAATATCTTGCTCAAACTCTTCGTATTTTCTGGGTTTTGCATTATGTGGGTTCTTGAGCCGCCATTGTTGTGGTTTCTTGAAGCTTTTCTTGAGTATTTTGTATAATTTCCTTATTCCTAGTCATGGCAAGAACATGGAGGAGTAACCCCGATGCTCTGTACTGCTACTATACCCAAAACCTTAGGATTTATCAATGTGTTAATGGGCCATGGATGATGGTAAGTTTGAATGAAATTGGGGAAATTCTAACGAGATATCAAACGCCTAGAACCGATGTTGCCTATCCCAGTCGGTTTAGGATTGATCGACTTAGAGTAGATTCCCTAAATATTGTGGTGTTCCAAGGTTGGACAGAAATCCTCAACCACATCAACTTGTATTACTTGAAGTCTAACCACCTGGAGCATCCATTGTTGGGTAAGAATATCCCTCCTCAACATTGACTTATTAAGACGGGGAGGGATCCTTCCTCGTCCTTGTGATTTAGCCATGCCTTTATCAAAATCTGATCTTCTTTCTTTGTTGTGCATATATATCGGGAAGAGGTCAGAGTACCACTCTTCCTTCAACTAGTCCCTCCTCGTCTTCGAGGATAGTTGATGCTTTTGCCGAGGGAGCCCAAACTGGTGGCCATTCAAGAGGCCTTTCCAGGTCCCAACGTGCTAGGTTTAGCACTCCTAGGCCTAACTCAACTAGGGCCGGGGAACCCATGATTGAAGAGTTGCATGATAAGTATGGAGTGTCGAGGGAGGAATACCGACTTACATATCTCCCCAGTGCTCCTGTTCATGATAAGGAGGCTATGAAATATTTTTTATATAGTTAAACCATGTTATTTTCTATTACAAACAGTTCCAACTAGGACTCTGTCTTCCCCTTGATCCCTTTATTTGTGAGTTCCTAGAAGACATGTTGGCCATCCCCGCCATGATAGGGGCCAATGCCGTAAGGTTCTTAACTGACTTCATTGTATTGTGCCGTAGTCTTGGATTTGAACCTTGCCAATCGGCTTTCCACAATTTTTCCACCGTCAGTTATAAGGAGGACAATGTTTCCTAGTGGTTAAGAGTGATCCTAACCGGCCAAAACTCATTTACCCTATGTCGAGCAAGGTCTCAGGCTGGAACAATCATGTCATAAGGGTAGAAAGCCGACAAGGCTGGGAATTTGCTGCTCCATCTAAGTTTCCTAGAGTGCCCGAGCAAGTGTGGAGGCCTGAATGGAGTGACCGTCTTGTGGAGAGGTTGGAGCAGTTTACCCAAGTGGGTACCTTATGTTGTTCAAGCCTGGAGGTTGATCATAGATACTACGTACAGGCCGACATTATGTCTGGTCCTTTGAACGGTCTGATGCCCTTTGTCCCCGTTATTAGGGGGAACATGTATCCAGACAGGAGGGTGCATCCCGACTTTGTTTTCTATGATGAGTGTGACATCTGCAAACTGTATGAGGATAGATGTTTAGTCGAGGATAGTGTAGTCGGATGTAATTTTTCTTCCTTCACGGCTTTTTATACTTGTATTATAACACTGTTCATTCTCGTCTTTTTATTGACTTGTTCCCCTCGTCTTTGCAGATTTGACTGAGGAGCAGATAAAGAAGATGGAAGAGGAGATTTTGGACCCCCAAGCCCTCATGAAAATGAAAAGGAGGACATCTAGGTCCTCGGCTAAAAATAAGAGACGGGAGGATGCTGCTGCTCGTCAAGCCGTCCTTGTTACGAAGGATGATGAGGCCTTGCCCCTTAAATCGGTTAGGGTAGCTGGGGCCTCTACTGATGAACATGATTGGCAAGAGGCCCAGATCGATGAGAGGCAAGGGTCTCTAAGGTTGACCCCTCAAACCGAGGAGGCACTGAGATTTACCGGTTTAGCAGAGACCGAAGAGGCTGATGTCGGCCAAAGGACTCCAGGCCAGAAAATGCCGAGGGTGGAAACCGTACAGGAGGAGCCTTATTCAAAAAGAATTGCTATTGATCCTTCCTCCCCCGAGGTGACTACTCGGCATATAAAAACATATGATGAGGCCGAGCAGATGGCCCAAGAACTAAGCCTTCCTCCCACCATCAAAGGCCTGGATGTGCTTGCCCGCAAGGTCCCAAAGCTGAGACTAGGCCGACCAGTCATCCATCGGTCTATGGATGAAGACCTTCTCGATCGTTTTTTAGATACCAAGACGAGCAGGGAATATATGGTCAACAGGAAGGGCCTCCTCTTGAGCGAGGTATGCCTACTCGACCTTTTACACTTCCCTTTTTACATACTTCTTCAATAAAATTAAATGGTTTAACATGACTTAACAGAAAGTCAATTTTTTTTTTAAAAAATATAGGAATAAAGTTAGAAACTAACTTGATTAGTATAGGACTCTTTGAGAAACTAACTTTATCATTATATACTTCTGTTGATATATGTTAGTCAAATATATAAATAGCTTTACTTTAATGATAATAGGAAAAGGAACATGGCCCCAATGTCGATTTTGTGGATGTGTTCGTTAGCACCCATGTTAGAAATCCTACATCCGCCGATCAACCTCCGCAGTGGGTTGATGATCGATCTGCATCGGCCTTTGTAAGTAAACTATCATTAAAATACTTGCTTTTGAATAAGTAAATTTATTTATGTATATTGTGTATATGATTATATTTGTTTGTTTTATTTTGACAGAATACATATCTTGCCGCCGTTACACCCGAAGGTACTCCTCCCTCCCAGCCCATTCCATTCGTTCCTGAAATTTGGCAAGCGGTCACCTCAGATGGACATCCAAAGAGAGGAAACTGAGTGTTAGGGATGGGGGATCGCGGGCTGCAATGCCCATCGTCGTCGATCGGCCGTCGCTCGAATGTGATCAGGCCCGATCCTCAGTATGTTTCGAGGATCTTCTCTATGGAGACAAAGTTAGATGAGGAGAGACTCTTGGCTGCGCAATATCGGGAGGCGAAAGAGGCAAAGTTGGCTGAGGAGAGACGCTTGACTGAGCAGTATCGGGAGGACACAGAGCGTCGATTACAGTTGATGATGGCCCAGATGCAAAGTATGCAACATTATGGGTATTCCCAGATGCACACGAGTACCGGCTCCCCTTCTGACTCTATTGCTAGGAGTCTTTACCAGTCTCCTCCCGCCCCCTCCCCTGATGTGATTTTGTGAACCCCCGATTTGGTACTGTACTTTAATTTGTGATGTCCCGATTTTGTACTATTTTATACTTTCTTGTAATAACATTTGTGATGTCCGCATTTCAAGTCTCCTCCCCTCCCCCCGATTTGGTACTGGTATGTCCCGATTTTCAGTCTCCCCCACCCCCCACCCCCACCGATTTGGTACTGTATTTTGATTTTTAGATTTATAGTTTTAGTTGTATCAATTGTTATATCAGGTACAAAAAAAATATTACAATTGATATATTTTTTTTAATTTATTGCATTATCAGCGGTGGAATATTCCGTCGCTGATTTAATGTATTTTAATTAAATTTTTATTGCACCGGTGGATTATTCATTCGCTGAAATAAAAATTTAATTAAAATAAATTATATTAGCGACGGAATATTCCGTGCTGAGATATTTTATTTTAATTAAATTTTTATTACACCAGCGGAATATTTCGTCGCTGAAATAAAATTTTAATTAAAATAAATTAAATTAGCGACGGAATATTCCGTCGCTGAGATATTTTATTTTAATTAAATTTTTATTACACCAGCGGAATATTCCGTCGCTGAAATAAAAATTTAATTAAAATAAATTAACTTAGCGACGGAATATTCTGCCGCTGATTTAATTTATTTTAATTAAATTTTTATTACACCGGCGGAATATTCCGTCGCTGAAATAAAAATTTAATTTAATGGATATCTATTAGGTCATTTCTTTCCATGCCCATTAACAGTGATAAGTTAGCAAGGATCTCAGTGTATAACCTTTCTACTTCCCTTGAGTATTGTTCAACTGCATCCCTATCAAAGGTAACAAACTAAAATTAATCTCAACTTCCCTCGAGTATTCACCAATTGCTTAAGAAAATTGACACTCATTTAAATATTTACACTTGGGCGCACTAAAACTGCTTAAAAGTAAAGTCTTTAATTTCGTGTTGACATCTTTCATATAATAATTTGTTATTATAGCCTTAGTTCCTTAGATTTGAGCCTATGCAGTCCGACTTCGATGAAGTCAAATTGCCCAACGGCTCAGATCCGTCATCTATAATAAATACACAACCCATATTCGCTGGAGTGTGAGGGTTAAAAGACAATTTTACCCTTAATTAATAATCTGACCGATTATGACTTGTGTGTTGTCATTCTCCCCTATACTTATTTCCTCCAATTACATCAATATTTGAAGCATATAAAAATAAAGAGAAATAGTAAGTACATACATGAAATTTGGTATTTGGGTTGGCCAGAACTTCATGTTCCGTGACTGAGTTGGTGTTGTTATCAAGATTAAGGAGTCATTCCAGTCGAGTTTTTGCTCATCATCAAATATGTAGCCTTGTCCATATCCTTGAAAATCAGTTTTTCCCTTTGCATGTATCATTTTTTCCTCATAGGGAGTGCGAAAAAAAATCTTCCGCAGCCTTGATATTATACAAAACCATCTCTTCTATACAATGATTTATTAACTGCAAAAAGTAACTCATAAGCTTATATCGAAAGCACGAAAGTGCCCAGAAGTCGAAGGGATATAAACATAGGTTGGTCCTAGGAACAGTCTTATCAGAGTAGTTGTTTTTTTTTTTAATCCCAAATAAAGAAGTTCGGTATTCAAACATCATAAGCTTTAATCACTTCCTTTTACCTTTGTAAAATTATGTAGTATAGGATCATTATAAATGGACAAGTCTGACTTTTTATTTCAACAAAAGGAGTACAAAATACAAATATTGATACCTGAAAGAATCCCCAATCTTTGCAAGCAAAATGTAGCTTTTATCTTCTTCTTCATCTCCGCTAGCAAGCAATACAAAGTTAAGGACTGGAATTTCTTCTGAGGCAGGACATGCCCGTGGTCTGTCCTCTTCATTCCGCACGTATCTCTGAGGAACGTCCTGAGAATCGATACAAACTATTTCCTGGATACTTTTTGCTGATTCTGTACTCGTACCCACGATCCAGGAGATAGTTTCTTCACGCTTTTGATTCTGCTTCTGCTCCTGCATTTTCTCACATTCACCTTCTATGCCCATAGTATGTATCCACTTAGTTATTACAATTTTTTTTTTTTTTTGTGTTTAGATATAAATGTATTCGAGTATATATATGTTAAGATTAAAGAAATGGTAATACAACTGAAAGCAATTTATACAAAGGAAATCCTAGACATGAGGCTAGATGAATCAACAATGGCTGCTCAACTTAGTCAATAACAATGACTGCTGGAAGGTGGAAGACCAAGGGCTGGAATCCACAATGGCTGCTAAAGGTGGAAGACCAAGGGCTAGAATTAACAGTGGCTGCTAAGTATACACTTTCGCTAATACCCCCCCTCAAGCTAGACGACCGTAAGGTAGACGAAGCTTGATAGAGAGAGCATGAAACCGAGATGTGGCCAGCCCTTTTGTGTATATATCCAACGAAGTTCAGCTTTGGTGGTGGCGAGGGCCTGGTTTACACCCTCACTACTTGACCGATCGGAGGTAGGGAGATGCAGTTTGCTTGGAAATACAGATAGTAACCGATTGATGTTGAACAATAGCCGAAAGTAGAGGTGATCATGACAAGCCATGTATTGCCACTCCTTCGGGGGATATAGTATGTATGAATATTCATATGTGATGTGATTGCGAAATATGGATTTGGGCCTGAACAGTAAGTTAGGCCCAACATGGTGAAATGGGCCAAATACGTATAAAATGAGTATTATATGTAAGCCCATGATATGATGGTGTAGCGACATTCGAAGTGAGGCGACAAGAATAGTGGCGACATGAATATGTCGAAGCGTGATAATAAGTAGTAAGCGAGAAGTACACTTGGGCAGTTAGTGGCAAGCGGTATGATTAATAGGTGAGAATATATTGTGAGTTGAAGAGGGGATTGGCGACAATATGAGTATTGTCCCTTTCCTTGGGATTGTCGCTTGGCGACAAGCGTGACTGGTAAGTTTAAATGACTGATATGCTGCCACATGTGTACCCCATTACAACCGTCAAAATAATATGATGTGATAAGGTGAACAGTGCTTTCCCACTAACTTTGGGGTGGTTGGCACTAGGCTTGAATGATTGATACGTGTCCGTCATGTGCAAGGCACATGCTGCATGGGAGTATATAATCCTTGGAGAAACCATTATTTGTAAGTTTTTCTCATACTCTCTCTAAGCTCTCTCTCTCTCTCTCTCTCTCTCTCTATATATATATATATGTTTCCATTGTTACCTACCTTGTTACCAGTCACTTATTCTCACGCCGGAGGGGTTTGCCGGAGCCATCCCCAGCTTAGTTCACGTTCTTGCTTGTGTGTAGGTGACTGTTCGACCATTCAAAGGAGACCAGCCGGAGTATCCATTGTTTTGGTTCAGCATCAGTTCTTGTGCAACCCGTTTAGCCGGTGCAACATCAGTTGGTTCCATTACCGGGACTGACCATTTCATCTTTGTTTGGTCCGATGGAGTTTGGTGGTCGCTGGTGGTTAGTTTGAAGGTGGTGCACTGTTTGTGTTCTTGTTCAGAAACTAAGGAGATCCCTTTTGTCAGTTGCTGTCAGTAGTGTGTTGCTGTTGGTGTAAGTTTGTTTGGTCTATTGAAGCTTGTGGTGGATTTTCAGTTCATATAAGGTGGTCCATTGTCAGAAGCTCTGTTTTGGTTGTTGTCAGTTCGTGTTCAGTTGGTAAAAGTTTTGTAGGTTGGAATACTTGTTTGTTAGTTCAGAAAATAGTAAAAATGGGTCAAGACAGAGGGACCCACTCCAAGGCTGCTCAAAATTTGGCATTGGTGACCCCAAATCCTAAGGATATTCGTGGAGGCCAGGGGTCTGAAAGGGAGGTTGAGGTGCATACTTCTGAGACAGACTCTAGCATTAGGCAAGCTAGAGAGGGGGAATCTAAGGCGAAGGCTGATAAGGCAAAGGCAGTGGTTGAGGGGCAAATTCCCGCCCCATCAAGGAACGACGAGGCTAGGGCAAAGGCGGATCAGTTGAGGGCGGATAACGAGTTGTTGTTGCAAATTCTCTCAAACAACATTAAGTTGCGGGAAATGAATCAGGAACCTTCTCAGATCCCGCAGGAGGTGCTGGGTAAGGCGGCGGGAAAGCTCCCAGAAGGAGAACAAGAGGCCAGCATGAGTGGGGCCAAGGAGCCGAGGCAGGTGAGGGATATGCCGCCTCCCAAAGAAAAGATTAGGGAGCACAGGCGAGATCAGGTTAAGGCAAGATCAGAAGGGGTCGTGGTGAAGAGGAGGCATGAGGAGCATGAAGAGGAAGGAAAGAGGAAGAAAATATATCATAAGACTGGCAATTCGCGGGAGCAGTCTTATTACTACGAATATGAAAGTGATGAGTTGGATAGTAGGTCGACGGTGGACAAAGATTATAGGCCCAGTCAATCCAAGTATTCAGAGGAAAGGTCGCATTACTCGCGACGAGATGAAAAGTGGGAAGAGGAGTCGCCGCGGGATAGGGATCGTAGGCGGCAAGAAAGGAAGGATAAAGGGTACGAAAAAGAGCGAGAAAGGAGAGATGTCAAGGCTGGGAAAGCCGTCGAAGTTGTTAAGGCTGCTGAAGCTGAGAAGGCGAAAAAGGAGGAGAAGGATAAATGGAAGGCGGAGATGGCAGAAATGGCCAAGAAAATCAAGGAGCTTGAGGCGGGAACTAAGAAGGTGGAAGAAAAAGGTCCATATTTGGCCCCATTTGTGAAAAATATTTAGAGTGCCGCCCCATATCTGACTTTTCGTATGCCTAATCTGCCGAGTTATTCGGGAAATTCTCGGGTGAACACCCATGTTGGAGGGTTTCAGGTGACCTTGTCTTTGTTGACTGAGAGTGAAGCAGTGTTGTGTAGGTCTTTTGCAAGCACATTGGTTGATCATGCATTAGAATGGTTTTTGGCCCTACCATTAGTGTCAATCTCTGGTTACCAAGATGGATGTATCCATTTGAGAGGTAATTTAATTTATTCTATTTCTAAATAATTTGAGCGTTAACAATATACCTTCTTTAACATTATTTATGTTTTAATCTACAAATGACTTTTAGGTATCTAGGCCAATTGAAAAGGAATATGAGCAATAGGGCCATGGTCGAGGCCTTAATTTCAGAGGTTGTTATTATAGATGAGATTGTTGCCTTTGTCGGAACATATTTTCATCCTGATATTGATACGAGATGGACTAGGGTTGGCCGCAATTACGTTGGTGGTTGTCCGTCTAATGGAAACATCTCTGTATTTTCATCCCCTGGTCGGTTCCTCGGCAAACGGGTTGGCACGCGTATGTTAACCGCTAAAGAGTTTGCCGCGGTCTCACTCTATGTTCTTCTTAACTGTGAAGAGGTTGAGAAATATATAAAGTAAGTCATTGATGTTATGTTTATGCCTCGTCGATTAAATTATGCATGTTTAATTACCTGCATATGAAATGCCTTATTTAACCCTATTGTAGAATGTTTGAAGATTTAGCTCAGAATTTATCTCCAGAACTCATCGTAATTAGGACAGACAAAGAATTTCCAAACTGGCTAAGGAAATATGTAAATATTTCGTTTCATTCAAATTTATTCTATACACCTTTTTAAACATTCAATCTTAAAATTGTATTAAATTGGTTACATATTGTCTTATAGATAACTGAACATCCGGGTGATGCCAAAGCTGCGAGGTTAAGACATTTAGCAGCAACTTCGTACTTGAACGTTAATTTATACAATGGTTATTTCGTGAATGGCTATGTGTTTCATATCAAAGCTTATGGGGGCTCTAAATTAATGTGGAATAGCGGTGTGAAGCTTAAAGGAAACCTTGATTATTATGGCGTCCTGAAAGTGTTGGGTTTTGGGGTTACAATGCAGCGGAAGACTTAGAAATAACAACAAAATCCTAGCCCTTTAATCCGTCTAACATGAAGAGTTAAAACTATGAAATAGAATTTACATACCTTAATGCGATTATGTTGATCTTTCGAAAAAATGGATCTTGGATTCAAATCTTATTTGAATCGATGAATAACCTTCGAATGTTTGAACCGTTGATGAAACTTGGATCTCCTTCTTCCTTGTTCTACCTTGGTGATGAATCAATAATGGAGGTCTTCAAGCTTTAGGAGATAAAATAACCTCCCTCTAATGGTGATCCACACGTGAACGAACCAAGAACGCTTCTTGTTGGATTGCTAGATGATCCTTCCGATTATTGAAACTCTTTTCAATAATCAATGTCAAAAACAATGGAATTATTTTGGAACTTTTGATATTTTGATTCTTAATCTATATCAAGAACTTAGAGTTTCATAAACCCTAGGCTTAGATGTGTTTTTGGCTGTCTAATGGTTTATATTTATATCAAATATAAATCCCTAACACTTAGGGAGAAACCAACACTACAAGAAAAACAGTTTAATGATGGAAAAATCCGTCGCTAAAAGCCTAATTTCCGTCGCTAAAGCTCTTTACCGACAGATTACCTTGGGATATATTCCGTCGCTAAAAACCTCGTAGCTAAAGTTTAACGACAAAAATTCTTGTCCGTCGCTATATTACCGACAAAAAAATCCCTCGCTAATTGATTCAAAGCCGTCGCTAATAATATTGATGGAACGACGAATTTATAATATTTTGCGACAGAATAATCCGTCGTTAATTTTTAAAATCCGTCGCAATAATGGAATAGTTATTAATGGTTGACGACGAATTAACAAGGTATAGCGACGAAATAATCCGTCGTTAGTGTTTGAAATCCGTCGTTATATGTGATTTTCTTACCGTGGGATTATTTTCGTCGGTAATGGGTTTTTTATAACATCTTTGAAATGGCAGTAGCGACGGATGAATCCGTCGCTAAAATCCGTCGTTAAAAATGGCAGTAGCTTTAGGGCCTATTTCGTTTATTTTTTCTACCACCTGTTTCATTTCTAATACTCCCATCTTATTCATTAACCCAATACATATACCAAAAACATAATATAACTCACAATATTCAGAATTTAAGAACTAGTTCACCAAAATAAAAATATCATCAACAAGTAGCAAAATATTAAAATTTAAAATAGAAGTTTCTTAAGTATCAACGACTAGACCTATGACCGACCCATAGAATCCATGATAATTTGTAGTTTCTTATCTAGTTCCGCCTGATGTTGCTCC
Source organism: Adenophora triphylla var. japonica (assembly GCA_022495995.1). NCBI lineage: Eukaryota > Viridiplantae > Streptophyta > Magnoliopsida > Asterales > Campanulaceae > Adenophora > Adenophora triphylla. Next base: position 26,791 of record JAFEMH010007567.1, read on the forward strand.
ATCTCCTCTATCTTCGCCTCCATTTGTTTATATTTCTTTTCTCTTTCCTCCTAATCCATCCTCTCTTGAGCATGTTTTTTCTCCATTTCTTCCCGACATTTTTTTTCTTCATTGAGATTCTCTAACATCTCACTCTTAAATTCCGTTAAATTATCTTCAACCATTTGGGTGTTAGATCCCTTGCTAGTACCATCATCACTAGCCAATGACGAGCCAACTGAACCAAGTCCATACACCCGCTGTTTCTTTACGCCGGCAACTCTCAAGTATATCTTATTTTCCTCCTCCACAGTTAACTCTCTTTCGGAGGATGCCACCTCTATCTCGCGTTGATAGTCCTCCTACAAAAATCAATTTATATATATATCATTACAAACATACATGAACAAAAAAAAATCCAATTTATAAATAATAAAAATACTTACACAAATTTTCCTAGCCTGATTGTCCACATAAGTACCATCTTTGCGTACATGTGTCCTTAGTTGAAGTTTAAACAAACTAGGTGGGATGCCTTGATTTTCTTTTTTCTGCAATAAGACCGATAAAATAAAAGGCTTTTTTCTGCTTTTTTTAAGCAACTGCAATCTGTATAATGATACAAATTATATTGGTAATTCAACATTCTTTTTTCTGCAATAATTTAACTTTGTATATATTATACAACTGCCCATTCAGCACTCTGAACTCAACTTTAATATTGTGCAAACTTATAAAATCTAATCTGGAGTAACACTTATTATAGCTAGACGATTTCAAGAAGAAAAGCCCATGTAACTTGGTTTATGAGCATGTGAAGTTGTCCTGTAAATAAGCATTGTGAATCTTGAGTAGGGGATTGTGCAAGGTTCGAAAAAATCCAAAGATAAACAGTTGACAACTTCAGAAATCAGATTCAAGAGATAAAATGACTGTTCAATGCTGAAGATAAACTGACTGTGCGGGGGGAAGAAGATGAACAATGCTGAAGATAAACTGACTGTTCAAGAAGGCATAAATCAGATTCAAGAGATGCTTCAATTTATTCCAAGACAATTTCATCAAGGAATTCTCAGAGTCAGTTTAACTCAAGGGGAACCTGATATGCTGAGATTTACTCTATCTCAATCAGGAAGATTTGAAACTGGAACTTTGACGTAGCGGAAGACTTGATAAAGATTAATCACAGAATTTCGCTCGAGAAATTCAGCGATCAACCGTCAATTTTCACTCGAGAAAACTGATTTAACCGAGTAAACACTCAAATTTTATTAATCAACAACCTCATTTTCGGAATTACACAAAACCCTATTTTTATATGACTCCTACGACTTGGAAAACAAGTCAAACACTTCTAAAAATATGCCTAATCTATATGGTAACCTAATAAACCATTATTTTATCATAATATTGAGTAAATCTACTTCTAAACATGATTTATCCCCTATGGATCCGATGCGTTCCTCCAGAATCGCTTCATCAGGAAGAATGGTTCGGGGGCAGAAGAGACAAACTGTGGAAGAGATCTACGAGCGTGATGAAGCGATTCTGGAGGAACGCATCGGATCCATCGTAGATCAACGTATGGAGTTGTTGATGGAACAGTTAACGGCATGGATGACCGACTTGTTCAATCAACAGGCTCGGGGGAATCAGTATAGACCTGGTGGCAACGACGGACAGCGAGACTGGGAGGTGGATTCTGATGGTGGTGATATTTCGTGGCCTTTCGTCGAATCGGCGACTACCGAAGTTTCCATCGATTGGTCAAAACCACCAATATACGATAGGTATGATTGTGAAAATTGTTAGTTTGATAGTGTCCTACCTTTTTCCGATACACCTTTTCCGCAATCTAAGATTGATTGGTTTCAGCCTTCGATTTATGATGAAGAGATTATTAGTCATCGATTCGTTGACCCGTTTGATATCCCTCATTCAAAGACATTTTCTTCTAGTTACATAAAGAATTTGTTACTTCATGAGTTTATTAGATTACATTGGACGGATTGGATGGAGGTTGTTACTCAAGTAACCAAGTTTAAAGTCCGACAAGGTTGTAAAGGAAGATTTCAAGTATTCAAGTATTATTTCAATGAGAGGATCGTTACAAATATTTTTTATGCGATGATCAAGATTCGACTACAACTTGCTGCAAATTCGAGGATGAATTTTTCGAAGCCGAGGAGAATGACGAAGATGAATATAGTGATAAGTTTAGTTTTAGTTTTATTTATTTAATATTATTTTCGGATTATTATTTAATTAGGGGATAAATCATGTTTAGAAGTAGATTTACTCAATATTATGATAAAATAATGGTTTATTAGGTTACCATATAGATTAGGCATATTTTTAGAAGTGTTTGACTTGTTTTTCAAGTCGTAGGAGTCATATAAAAATAGGGTTTTGTGTAATTCCGAAAATGAGGTTGTTGATTAATAAAATTTGAGTGTTTACTCAGTTAAATCAGTTTTCTCGAGCGAAAATTGACGGTTGATCGCTGAATTTCTCGAGCGAAATTCTGTGATTAATCTTTATCAAGTCTTCCGCTACGTCAAACTTGGTAGAATTATATAAGAAGGATAACATTGTTAAATGGGGAAAGAAAATTTGGCATATGTGTATTCCAACAAAAGTCAGCTGTTTTTGGTGGAGACAGATGCTTAATGGATTGACTGTTGATGAAAGGTTGCAAAGAAGAGGAATTGCTATGGTATCAAAATGTTTATGCTGCAAGGAGAATCCTATGAAGATGAACAATTCAAGAAGCATAAACAAATCAGCTATCAGATCTGAATGAAACCAATCCAAGCAAACCATTTGTGCCAAGATCCATATATCAGAAAGTAACAATTTGAGTACCTAATTCATTGCCTGATGAGTAGCAAGTGCAACATAACAAACATGAATTGGACACAAATAAAATCAAATACGTACGTACCATACTTTCCAAGTGGGCTACGGCAGATTTGGAACCTCCCGTATGCTTAGAACAACCGTCTTCCTTCTCGGTTAGTCGATTTTTTGAATTTATCTCTGACTTTCTTTTGACTTCATCTTTATTAAAATATTGTACCCATTGAGCCCAATCTGCCTCGCCTATGCAATCTGGTTTCTTCTTTGGTGGACCATTCCAATTTTTCTTAAAAGTGCTCACCATGTCACTGTAACGAATTCTACCTAGTTTCATGAAAGCATTCTTGATAGTCATCTCCTCTTCTTGAGGCCATCTATAATTTTTCTGCAATATTGATATGACAACAAAATCATCACCTAAAGCAATCAGAGTTAACAAAAGTTGTGATGATTACAAGTACACCATTTAACAAACCAAACTTCTTAAGATTGTAGCTTCATAACAGAAATACGACTAATGCAGAATATTATCATGCATTGTACATCAGAGAGATTTGCAGCAGGATTATATCAGCAAGTTTAGAGCTTTCAACAAGTTAAATCAATGTGTTTACAGCAGCAAATTGAAGATCATTTTCAAGGAGTTAGCATACCAATTTCTTCAAGTTTCAGCAAGTATATAGAAGGTTGTTACAGCAGGATTTTTATGGACCAGATCACAACAATCAGAAGTGCAAAAGACTACAATTTGTTGTTCATAAAACAATAATTTAAGTACAGTTTCGTACAGCAAGTTCGACTCAGCAGCAAGTTCAGAAACCAGAAACTTGCAAGGCAATTTAAGTACAGTTTCATACAGCAAGTTAAATCAGTGTATTTATAAGCAAACGACCCTTGTAGTTATCAATATATTGATAGATGGCTACTTACTTATATGCCAAATCCCATATATAAGACTCTTGCAACAACTCCACTGCATGAATATTAATAGTAGTGCTAAAATTTGTCACATACGACTCTCAACATATCACATATCACGTATACCATTTTCAAACAAACATGACTTTTTGACAAACTTCCAAACAAATGTTAACTGGACAGCTGACATCCCATTTGAGCTAAACTAAGAGGTACACAAAAAAGTTTTACCTAAATGAGTATTAAGACTTAATCTCATCTATTACGCATTGCAATTCTAAAGAATGTACCTTGAAGTCATCAAAATATCCATCTTTGTGAGAACTTGGGACAAGCTTCCAGTTAAATGCATCCTTGCACATGTTTGATTTAAATATCTTTGTGATCTGGCCCGATGCTTGCTGAGGCATCTGTTAGGACCTAACTTTGATCAATGTCTTAGTTAGTTGGTTTTGATAAAGGAATATATACTCCCTCCGTCCCACCCGAATTTGGACAAATTTCCTTTTTAGGCGTCCCATCCGAATTTGGACAGCCCAAAATGGAAACCTTAAATCACTATTCTCTCCACTCATTCTCTCTCCTACATTATTTTAATACTCACAACACCATTATAATTTACTATTCCCTCCACTCATTCTCTCTCCTATTTTTAAATTACACTCACAACATTTACCTTTTCCTTAATCTCCGTGTAAAGTAACTTTGTCCAAATTCGGGTGGGACGGAGGGAGTATATAGAACAGGGTTTATATCAAAAGAGGAAGACTGTCAGTCATGAACCTTTTCTCTGACAGCTAAGTCCATGACTGACCAAATCAAACTTCATATTCATTCCTCAGTGTATCTGACAGCTATGAGTTTGATAGTTATGATTCAGTTGTATACAATGATTACAATCAATCAAAAACATGAATCATATTCTCTTTAGTAAAGCCTTCAAGATCATCAAAGTGCATCTCAGTCCTTATCAGAGAACATCTCTGATAGCTAAGTCTTGTATGATCTGACAGCCATGACTTCATTCCTCTGATAGCCATCACTTTGTCTCAATCTCTGTTACCACAATCTCAACCAAAGTGGAACTTGGATCTTCACAGCTGTCAAGTTCACCAATGAAGACCAATGAAGACCACTGAAGACCTTCTAGAAGCTCTCAGTTCAAGCTCACAGCTCAAGCCAGCTCATGAAGACCTGCATGTGGACAAGTGGGACAAAGACCAGTCAAAGCTCATTAATGTAGCTGCAACAGTCATATTCCAACGGCTACATTGAAGGGTATAAATAGAGGAGTTCTTCCTCTACACAAACCACTGAAAAATACTCTTTTTCATAGTCAAAAACCTTTTCCCCACACCCACACACACCTCCTGTAATTCACACACACACTCACCAATCCTTTCCCTTTAAACTCTGTTCCAAACCAAACCCTCACCCCAAAACCTTTGCCTCCACAACAAAACACCCCTTAGTGTGTTAATTCACAAAATCCAAAATCCTAAGACTGTACTTTAGGTGTAGAATTAGTTTGTAATCACTCAAGACTGTACTTTGAGTGTATTATTTGTTTTGTAAAATCTTGAGGTACTTCAAGTTGTAAAAACACTTAAGGCTGTACTTTAAGTGTATCCCTAGTTGATTGTATTAATTAGGAAGAGGAAGTTCAAGGAACTTGCCTGAATCAATCATTTGTAATTTTTGTTGATTAAAGATTATAATAAAATTGATCTCACTTGTCAAGATTGACAGTGGGGGTGGATGTAGGAGGAGTGAACTCTGAACCACTTTAAATTCTCTGTGTTATTACATTTTTGCAATCACATTCACACACTTGCATTATTTCTTTGTGTTTCTTGTCCTATCATTATTTCAAATCTCTCTTATTCCATTTGCACAATTCAACTATCATCGACGGCTAAGCCAAAAACATAGGCGATCATCATGCATATTAACAAAGGGCCTTTCAATTGGTATCGAGCTTGTCTTCACACTCAAAAGTCTAACAACTTGTGAAGGATTCTCTTCAAACCCACCATGCCTCAACCAAGAAGAAATAATGAGAAAGACATCCCACACATTGATGACTTGTGGATCTTTTGAGATCTATGCTTCAAAAATAAAAACATACCTTGATGCAAACGGTATATGGAATTGGTATGTTCTAGAGAATGAAGTGTCCTACCCAACTCAAATCTGTGCGATGGAGGACCAAGTAAGATCAAATCCCCGAAACTTGGTCTTGGAAGGGCTGAAAAGCAATTGATAAGTGCAAACTTGAAAGTCAAGAACATTCTTCAAAAGAGTGTAAATGACTCTCTAGCACAAGAAATTGCTAAGGAACCAAATGCCGAAACGGCATGGGCTCTTATTCAAACCAAGTTCACTAAACACTCCGAGTGTTAGGACACAAAACTTGTACAACTTGCTTAGGCAATTAGACAACTTCAAGTTCTACCCTGGAGAAAAGGTGAGTCTTTGCTCGGCCATGGTTTGAGAACCTTGTTAGATCAATTGCTTGACCATGGAAAAACCTTTGAACAACAAGATCTCTGCCTCAAGATTTACTCAAATCTCCCTCAAGAATATGAGAAGGTAGCTTTACATATTAGAGAAGGATCTGAATGGAGCACCATGACAGTTGAGCAATATTTTGGAAAGCTTGAAGCTTATGAATTGGAAGGTATGATAAAAATTCCATCAGTCCCTTCCATTTCACAAACCTTAGCTTTAAGCGCACAAGAAAGCGTCCACAAGCCAATCACTCACCAAGACATTGAGACCATTGTCAACAATGCCCTTCAAAAGATAAACATCGGCTCCAAACACATCGTGAAACAGATCTCCCAAGAGGACATTCCAAGCCTCATTTCCATGGTGTCAAATGCCATGAAATTTCAAAAGAAATCTTTTGACAAAAAATTCAATCCCTCCACATCTAATGCTCAACAAGACGGCTACAAGAAGACAATTGATTGCTTCAATTGTGGAAAGCAAGGACATTACTCATCCGGATTGCCCCGAACCAAGGAAACCTAGGGACAATCGGGCAGCTAAGAAGATGACCTACTCAAAAGAGATCATTCACAGTTCTAAATGCAACTGCTTCAATTGCTACAAAAATAAACATGACAAAAACAAAGAGCAAGTCATGATTGCTGACTCATCAAAATTCAGTGATGAAGAGTATATGTCAAGTGATGACTCTGAAATTGAAGGAGAAGAAGCCATGATATGCCTTATGGCTGAAGAAGATGAAGAATCGACAATGAGGAAGAAATGGAAGCACTTTGCCTGCTGTGATGAACTAAAAGAGGTACATGATTTTAACTCTTTAAATATTGATGGTTTTAAACAATTAGTTTGCACTCTTTTAATTCAAACCAAAAAACAAAAAACTAGCTTTGCTTCACTGGTCAATGAAAATCTTTCCCAATCCTCAACCATTGACACCCTCACAAAAACCATTTCTGAGCTTGAGAAAGCATGCCAAGGGCTAAGAGATCAATGCATCATGCTTGAAAAACAAAACAAGGATCGGCAATTTGAGACATCAAGTAATCATGAAAACTGTCAAAAACTCATTAATCTTGAAAAAGAAAATGATGCTCTTAAAAAGAGAATAGATTCATGGAACATGTCAAGCAAAGCATTATCACTTTTCACCTATACCCAAAGGCGTCCCAGTGACAAAACAGGGATTGGTGCTGATAATCCATCAGCAAAAGTATACTCTCCTCCCACTGGTGAAAGGGCCATTGAAAAAATGGTTCTAGAAAACCTTAGCTCGCGGCTATCAAACTCAAACCTACCCTGTTCAAACCAAAGAAAAATCAAAAGAAATCTTGGGTGGTCCTAGTCAACCAAAGGAAGGACCAAGTAGAATTCAAGGAAGCAAGTATATTTGGGTTCAAAAAGGAGCCAATATAAAGGAAGAAGCCAAGCTGCAAGAATGTGCTAGTCAGTCAAGTCCTGTCAGACAGCCAAGGGTTGACAGACAGCCAAGGCATGACAGACAGCCAAGGCCTGACAGACAACCAAAATCTTCCAAACAACAAAGAACCCCAAGGCAACAAAAATTCTACAACAAACATAGATACACCAAACAACAAAAACCTCAATGGCAATACTCAAATGGTAGAAGCCATGCAAATCAAAATGACTCTCCCAGATCATCCTCTTCAAATAACTTTCAGTTTCAACCCCAATACAACAATCCAAACCACTTCTTCAATCCATCCCAATCCACTGTCCTCACACCTTACATGATGCAAATCATGTCATATTATCATACCCTAAACCAGTTCTTCAACAAGGGACCAATGAACAAAGCTAGGGTTCCAAAGAAAAACTAATCCTTTGGACCCAATAGAATAAAAAAGGGGTACCATAAAATTTACTTTCTGTTTTGCAGGTACCTAGGAAAGGACTTTGGTATTTAGATAGTGGTTGTAGTAGACATATGACCTTCAATAAAGACTGGTTGCAACAATATTCCCCTAAAAATGGTCCAAATGTAACCTTTGGTGACAATTCCCAAGCTAAGGTCAAAGGATCAGGAAATCTTGTTACAAAAGATATCATTTTTACAAATGTATCCTATGTAGAGGGTCTCAAACACAATTTGATCAGCATTAGTCAAATCTGTGATAAGGGATATCATGTTGTTTGCACTAAGGACAAATACACTGTTAAAGATAAAAACAATAAAGTCATCCTAACTGGATCAAAAAAAGGAAATCTCTATTGCTTAAACTTAGAGATTGTGGAAACTTCAAATGCTCACTGCCTTCTGTCTTTCAATCAATCTGATATGTCATGGCTATGGCACAAGAGATTGGCTCACCTCAATCACAAAACTATTTCCAAACTTGCAAATTCCAATCTTGTCAGAGGTCTACCAAAGATCCCATTCAAAAAGGATAAACTTTGCAAAGCATGCCAATGTGGGAAGCAAAAGAAATCTTCATTCAAACCCAAGACCAAGTTGGACACCTCAAGACCTATTGAATCGCTTCATATGGATCTTTTTGGACCCATAAGAACTAGATCTTTAGGAGGAAAAAGATACTCCCTAGTTGTTGTTGATGATTTCACAAGATTCACTTGGATCATTCTTCTTGAATCCAAAAGTGACACCCTTAGGTCTGATAAAGCTATTCAATAAAATTCAAAATCAAAAGGGACATCCATCATCAAGATCAGATCGACCATGGGAAGGAATTTGAGAACACTGGAGTAGAAGAATATTGTGATTCCAAAGGCATTGATCACAATTTTTCAGCCCCAAGAACTCCCCAACAAAATGGTGTTCTTTGAAAGGAAAAACGGGACAATTTGTGAGGCGGCAAGAACAATGCTGTCGAGAACACAATCTCCCAAAGTATTTTTGGGGTGAAGGCATTACTCTTTGCGGTGTATGTTCAAAATAAAACACTAATCAACAAATTCCACAAGAAGACTCCATATGAATTATGGAATAACAAAGTCCCTACAATTTCTTACTTTCACAGCTTTGGAAGTAGATGCTTCATCCACAACAATGGCAAGAACAATTTGGACAAATTTGACTCCAAAAGTGATGAAGGAATTTTTCTTGGATACTCTAACACAAGCAAAGCTTATAGAGTTTACAACAAAAGAAGACTTGTTGTGGAAGAATCAATTCATGTTGACTTTGATGAAAACAATGATCAAAGTATAAGCGAGTTGTGTGATTTTGATGAAGGTTTGGGAAACCTGGATAATCTTCTGAAGCATCTCCCATTCTTGACTCATCTGTTCTCAATCATGAACAAGATTCATCAAATCTTTCATACATGGTTCCAAGAAACTCATCTCGACAGCCATCCTATGCCAGACTGGCCATGAACTATCTCACTCTCATCAACAACCAATCCAGCCAACCAAGTCAACACAATCACTCCCACTTCCAATCCAATTGATGAGGAAGAAAATTTTCAAATAAATGGTCATCCCTTAACTAACCCTTCTCAAAATTTTCCCTTAGGCGACGGCCCAACCCTTAGCGACGGCCATCCCATTTCCTCATGTAATCCATCTTCTAGCCATCTTCCATCTCCATCCAATAATCCTCTTTCTCCTCCCAAAAAGAATGATGAAACTACCATTACCCACATCATTCCACCCAATAAAGATCTTTACATCTGCCTTCAAATTGATAAAACCCCAGTTCCAGACAACATCCCTTTTCTCATGAGTGCATTCATATCCCAAGTGGAACCAAAGAAAATAAATGAAGCACTCCAAGATGCTGACTGGATTGAAGCCATGGAAGAAGAACTAGAGCAGTTTGAAAGAAACAAAGTATGGCAACTTGTTCCTAAACCAAGAAATCAAACATTATTGGAACAAGATGGGTTTTTAGAAACAAGATGAATGAAGAAGGTGTTGTAATTAGAAACAAAGCCAGGCTGGTTGCCCCGAGGATACGAGACAAGAGGAAGGTATTCACTATGATGAGACCTTTGCACTGTTGCAAGACTTGAAGCTATAAGGCTATTCCTTGCCTATGCTTCATTCAAGAAGATGAAAATATTCCAAATGGATGTCAAGAGTGCATTTCTAAATGGAGTTTTAAATGAAAAGGTCTTTGTATCTCAACCCCCTGGATTTGAGCACCCAAAGTTTCCTGATCATGTATTCAAACTGAACAAAGCACTGTATGGGCTCAAACAAGCACCAAGAGCTTGGTATGATACCCTATCTAAATATCTCCTTGGCAAAGGCTTTACCAAGGGCCATATTGATAATACTCTGTTTATCAAAAAATATGGAGATGATCGATTTGCTCATCCAAGTCTATGTTGATGACATCATCTTTGGCTCATCAAATGAGGACTTGTGCACCGAATTTGGAGATATCATGAAGGATCAGCTTTGAAATGAGCATGATTGGTGAGCTCACCTTCTTCTTAGGACTCCAGTCAAACAAATGAAGGAAGGAATCTTCATCAACCAAGCTAAATATACAAGGGATATGATCAAGAAGTTTGACATGCAAGCTTGCTTCCCCGCCAAAACACCCTTGTCAACCACAACCAGACTCCATGTTGATCTAGATGGTCAAAGTGTAAACCCAACACTTTACGAAGCTACATTGGATCTCTTCTTTATGTAACACTTCAAGACCTGACATTATGTTTAGTGTATGTCTCTGTGCTAGATTTCAAGCTAATCCCAAAGAATCTCATCTCTCTGCTGTCAAGAGAATTCTTAGATATCTCAAAGGAACCCCTGATTTTGGCTTATGGTATCCTACTGAATCCCCATTTTCTTTAATTGGATTCACTGACTCTGACTATGCTGGATGTAATCTTGATAGAAAATCCACAAGTGGTGGATGCCAGTTTATTGGCTCAAGAATAATTTCTTGGTCAAGCAAAAAGCAAACCTCAGTAGCCACCTCAACAGCTGAGGCTGAGTATATTGCTGCAGGCTTGTGTTGTTCACAAATTCTCTATCTTAAAAGTCAACTTCAAGAGTTTGGAATGGAATTATCCAACATTCCCATCTTTTGTGACAACTCAAGTACTATTGCCATGACAGAAAACCCTGTCCAACATTCAAAAACAAAACATATTGAGGTCAGACATCATTTCATCAGGGATCATGTTGAAAAAGGGAATATCAACCTTGCAAAAGTTTGCACTGAGGACAATGCCTCTGATATTCTCACAAAAGCCATGGATGAAAAGAGATTTGAGATACTAAGAGCCATGCTTGGTATGATAAATATGCCAAAATAAAATGTTGTTCTTCATAAATAATAAAAAAAGGGATTACATACTGGGTAATGCTGTCACAATGTTGCCTGACAGCTATTCCCTCATAAATAGTTCTGATAGCTATCCACTGATAGCTATCTTTCCAAAACCATGAAAACCAAAGACAACAACAAAAACATACAACAAAAACATAAAACAACCCTTGAAATCTCTCTTTCTCATCATCCTTCACCCAACAAAAGCTTCCTCCAAACCATACAATCTTCAAAACAAGCTCCCCTCTTCAAACCCATAGGTTAGCTGTCAGACATTCTTTGGAAATGTTACAGTCTCCCCAGACCCTCCTCCAGCACTCATTCCTTCATTTCTAGCCTCCTGAGTTGATTGCAAGGTCTGTTGGTACCTCTGCAACCACACTGGGTGCCTCTCCAAGAAAGGATCAATGGAAGTGACTGAATATTGGAGAGAAGGACTTGCCCTTCTAGGCCACCACTCTTCAACTGGATCATATGGCTGAAGCAATCCCTCCATTGGAGTCACAAAGCTAAATTCTCCTGAAAAAGAACCATTCCCTGTGATTGCAAATGGTTGACCAACACTTGACTCCACTCTCTCCACAGTAGGTACTCTTGCAGGGCTGAAGCAACCTATAACCTGGTTGAACAGGTATGAGATGGTTGAAGAAGGAGATATATGCACTCCTGCAAAGTTATCTCCTCTCCCTTCCAACAAACCAACTCCTGGAGAGAGAGAATCCCTGCTCACAGGTGTATAAAGCTTATCTTGCTCAACCTTCTTCCTGACAGCTAAGCTTCTCTCCTTAGCCGCTGCGGAGCCCTGTCCTGCTTTACCAACTCCCCCAATGTGTATACCCTTTCTACCTTACTCTTTCCCTTACTTGACTCTCCTTGATCAACTTTGATTGTCTTCCCAAAAAGCCTTATTTCCTCTCCCTCTTTACTGTCAATCTTTTCCCTGACAGCTACCTCCTTCATCTCTATGTCTTCATCAACCCTCACTCTCTTGTTTTTACCCTTATCATTCACTCTCTCTGAACTTTCAACAATATTGAAAGTCTCTCTATCTATCTCCATTTCATCACTCATCAAATCATCCTCACTATTTTTCCCAAAGACCAATTGTTTTGCTGTTTGTGCCATAACCTTTGGATTAAACTTTGAGGAAAATCTTCCCATTTTTGTTTGTAAATCAATCTGAATAATTTTCCTCTGAAGTTTTCATTGTTTTATAGGCAAATTTTCACCTAGCTATCTCAGACAGCCATCATCATTCAAACTAGCTTAAGCGTCGAGAGATTTCTTTCAACAGCTAGGTTAAAGCAACCTTTAAGTGATTTGATCGTGTTAATTGCTCACAATTGTCACTTCCTTCGCCGCCTCTTCCACTGCAAAACTCCTTGAAAAAGAGAATGTTCTTCTTGTGTTTTGTGGGAATTAATGTCTCAACGTGGGGAAGGGTAAAAACCACTGTTCATATGAACAGTTACTTAACTTTGAAACCCCCAATGCTCATTAAAACCCACGTTCCACTCATCATTTATCTCTCTCTCTCTTTCGCAATCACCAAAATTCCTATTTCATTAATTCTCAGTTTAAAATTTGTCTCCTTCCCTCTCCAATCCACCATCGTATCTCTTCAACCCTAATTCTTTTTAGACATCAATGGCAGACCCAAAAGCAATGTACCCAGATGCTCATGGTTATTTCATCAAACCTAATTTCTATGAGACTGAAGTTGGAATTCTCATCAAAGAACTTCTTGAGGTAAATGAATTACTTGATTTCATGGGAGCTAGACCTCCAATTTATGAAGAGTTATGCAGAGAGATTTATTTGGTTGGCAACAGAAACAGAGAGAACAACTCAATAACTGCCACCATAGATAATGTAAAGATCACCATTACTCAAGAAATGGTCAGCAAGGTCTATGGGATCCCAAATAGAGAAGATGTTGTGAAAAATATTTGGGATAGAGGGTCAGACAGGTTGAAGACAGTTTATGAGAAATTTCTTGGTATTAAGGTCCCTGACTTCAAGGCTGTTCAAGGCAAAGCAATGGTGAAAAACAAAGATGATATCTTCAAATCAACCCTAATGGATGTGGTCAACAAAGCCATTGATGGCAAGCAATCCTCATTTGATCAAATGGGATCAAATGAATGGAAGCAAATGCTAAGCTTGATGACCAAGGACACAAACTGGTGCATTGTCCTTCTCCACAACTTTCAACTGGCAGTCTCAACCTCTACTCTCAAGTTCAAAAAACAAGGTGGGAAGATGAACAACTTCAGGTTTATGAGTGGAATTCTTCATGATCTAATCCCTAAGCTCAAAACTCCTCTACCCAAGAAGTGGCTGAAGACAGTGAAGCTGTCAGAAACAAGATGTTTCAATGAAAGAACCTTTTCATTGAAACAAAAGAAAGGAATTGTTATGAAGGCTGGAGATATGAGCCTTGAAAGTTTCAAAGAAGCCCAAGAAAAGATGCTTGAAGAAACAAGAATAAAGCTTGATCATTGGAAAGAGTTGATAGCATTGGCTACAAGTAGGAGAATAAAAAGAGGAGTAAAGACCAATGTCAAGAAAACTGGAGTGCTAAAAAGGACTGTGGTATCTCCTAGCAAGAAAAGCAAAAGCAAGGATGATCTGGTAGCTGACAGTGAAGGAACCATATCTGACAGCCATGCTAAGGATGTTGAAGAAAGAGGTGATGTTGATAGCCATAGAGATGACACCATGGAGCAAACTCATGCTGGTGATGCTGATGTAGATCCTCAAGAACTCCAGGCAGCTATCAAATTGTCAAAAACACAGCATAAAGGAAAGCATCCTCTGACAGCTATCCCTACAAAGCAGACAGTCACCAGATCTAAGGTACAACCCTCCTTATCCATTCCTTCTAAAACTTTGATTGTTAGGACCTAACTTTGATCAATGTCTTAGTTAGTTGGTTTTGATAAAGGAATATATATATAGAACAGGGTTTATATCAAAAGAGGAAGACTGTCAGTCATGAACCTTTTCTCTGACAGCTAAGTCCATGACTGACCAAATCAAACTTCATATTCATTCCTCAGTGTATCTGACAGCTATGAGTTTGATAGTTATGATTCAGTTGTATACAATGATTACAATCAATCAAAAACATGAATCATATTCTCTTTAGTAAAGCCTTCAAGATCATCAAAGTGCATCTCAGTCCTTATCAGAGAACATCTCTGATAGCTAAGTCTTGTATGATCTGACAGCCATGACTTCATTCCTCTGATAGCCATCACTTTGTCTCAATCTCTGTTACCACAATCTCAACCAATGTGGAACCTGGATCTTCACAGCTGTCAAGTTCACCAATGAAGACCAATGAAGACCACTGAAGACCTTCTAGAAGCTCTCAGTTCAAGCTCACAGCTCAAGCCAGCTCATGAAGACCTGCATGTGGACAAGTGGGACAAAGACCAGTCAAAGCTCATTAATGTAGCTGCAACAGTCATATTCCAACGGCTACATTGAAGGGTATAAATAGAGGAGTTCTTCCTCTACACAAACCACTGAAAAATACTCTTTTTCATAGTCAAAAACCTTTTCCCCACACCCACACACACCTCCTGTAATTCACACACACACTCACCAATCCTTTCCCTTTAAACTCTGTTCCAAACCAAACCCTCACCCCAAAACCTTTGCCTCCACAACAAAACACCCCTTAGTGTGTTAATTCACAAAATCCAAAATCCTAAGACTGTACTTTAGGTGTAGAATTAGTTTGTAATCACTCAAGACTGTACTTTGAGTGTATTATTTGTTTTGTAAAATCTTGAGACTGTACTTCAAGTTGTAAAAACACTTAAGACTGTACTTTAAGTGTATCCCTAGTTGACTGTACTAATTAGGAAGAGGAAGTTCAAGGAACTTGCCTGAATCAATCATTTGTAATTTTTGTTGATTAAAGATTATAATAAAATTGATCTCACTTGTCAAGATTGACAGTGGGGGTGGATGTAGGAGGAGTGAACTCTGAACCACTTTAAATTCTCTGTGTTATTACATTTTTGCAATCACATTCACACACTTACATTATTTCTTTGTGTTTCTTGTCCTATCATTATTTCAAATCTCTCTTATTCCGCTGCACAATTCAACTATCATCTGACAGCTAAGCCAAAAACATAGCTGTCTGATCATCTGCATATTAACAAAGGGCCTTTCAGCATCAACCTGAAACAATGTTTGAAACATCGTTAAGAAAAAAATATGATAGATCCTTTCAACATACACTAAGAAAAAAAGTATTTATTTTAACCTAACAGTAGCATCACATATATGGAACTCAGTGGCTGATATTCTTCCAGATCTGAAACAACATAGCATTTGGGAAGTAGGTGAAGGGAATATTAGTTTCTGGAATTCAAACTGGATTGGAGAGGTTCTTAGTGGCAATGCTTAATGGATTGGCTGTTGATGAAAGGTTGCAAAGAAGAGGAATTGCTATGGTATCAAAATGTTTATGCTGCAAGGAGAATCCTAAGTTTGAAACAGGTGCTCATCTCTTCCCTGCATTCGAAATAGCAAGTAGTATATGGCGGCAGTTGGCTAGTTTGTATGATCTTCCTCATGATTATAATTCTTTTGAACATATGTGGGATGTTTGGATACACAAAAATTCTCTGAGATCTCGAGCAGTCTGATCAAAATGACGATAATGATGTTTGGGTGTTGGGAAATTTGGAAAGCTAGGTGTAAGATGAAATATAGGGATATCCCTATAAATAGAGTTTAGATTTTGAAACAGATCAGAAATAGCTTGCGGGGAGATGTGTGTTAACTTTGATCCAAAATGCGAGCACAAAGCAAGTGAGTTGATAATCCTCTCCCGATTGAATGTCTCACTCAAAACAACAAAAGTTAGAAAAGTCAAAGCTGTTAGATGGGAATTGCCAGAGCAGAATAAACACAAGTTAAACACGGATGGGTCCAAAGAATCACATTTGTACTGGTGGTGGAATTATAAGAAATGAAAGGGGAGATATGGTAGCTGCCTTTTCCAATTATTACGGTGGTGGCACAAACAAGAAAGGCGAGATTCTAGCCCTTCGAGATGGCTTGAGAATATGTCACCAATTACAACTACAAGCAGTGGAAGTGGAATCTGACTCTTTAGTTGCTGTTTCTGTTCTACAAGGGTGAAAGGCCCTTTGTTGATATGCAGATGATCAGACAGCTATGGTTTGGCTTAGCTGTCAGATGATAGTTGAATTGTGCAGCGGAATAAGAGAGGCTTGAAATAATGATAGGACAAGGAACACAAAGAAATAATGCAAGTGTGTGAATGTGATTGCAAAAATGTAATAACACAGAGAATTTAAAGTGGTTCAGAGTTCACTCCTCCTACATCCACCCCCACTGTCAATCTTGACAAGTGAGATCAATTTTATTATAATCTTTAATCAACAAAAATTACAAATGATTGATTCAGGCAAGTTCCTTGAACTTCCTCTTCCTAATTAGTACAGTCAACTAGGGATACACTTAAAGTACAGTCTTAAGTGTTTTTACAACTTGAAGTACAGTCTCAAGATTTTACAAAACAAATAATACACTCAAAGTACAGTCTTGAGTGTTTACAAACTAATTCTACACCTAAAGTACAGTCTTAGGATTTTGGAATTTGTGAATTAACACACTAAGGGGTGTTTTGTTGTGGAGGCAGAGGTTTTGGGGTGAGGGTTTTGGTTTAGAACAGGGTTTAAAAGGTAAGGATTGGTGAGTGTGTGTGTGAATCACAGGAGGTGTGTGTGGGTGTGAGGGAAAGGTTTTGGACTGTGAAAAAGAGTATTTTTCCAGAGTAGTTTGTGTAGAGGATGAACTCCTCTATTTATACCCTTCAATGTAGCCGTTGGAATATGACTGTTGCAGCTACATTAATGAGCCTTGACTGGTCTTTGCCCCACTTGTCCACTTGCAGGTCTTCATGAGCTGGCTTGAGCTGTGGCTTGAACTGAGAGCTTCCAGAAGGTCTTCAGTGGTCTTCATTGGTCTTCAATGGTGAACTTGACAGCTGTGAAGATCCAGGTTCCACTTTGGTTGAGATTGTGGTAACAGAGATTGAGACAAAGTGATGGCTATCAGAGGAATGAAGTCATAGCTGTCAGATCATACAAGGCTTAGCTATCAGAGATGTTCTCTAATAAGGACTGAGATGCACTTTGATGATCTTGATGGCTTAGAGAGTGAATATGATTCATGTTTTTGATTGATTGTAATCATTATATACAACAGAATCATAACTATCAAACTCATAGCTGTCAGATACACTGAGGAATGAATATGAAGTTTGATTTGGTCAGTCATGGACTTAGCTGTCAGAGAAAAGGATCATGACTGACAGTCTTCCTCTTTTGATATAAACCCTGTTCTATATATATATTCCTTTATCAAAACCAACTAACTAAGACATTGATCAAAGTTAGGTCCTAACAATTTCCCCCTTTTTGGTAAAGGAAGATTTATTTTAGAACATGTTTTCACATTTGATAAGAGAAATAATAATAGAAATAATACAAGGATTCATAGCAAGCACAAGTAACCAGAATGAGATTGAACAACATGAATTTAATCTCAAGATGAAAAGGTTCACAGATTACAGCCATAAAAACTGAGCCAATCAAAACATATTGTTTTAACAAACCAAAAAAAATTGTTCCATAAAACTACACTTCAATCATCAGCCAGTTGATCATAGAACTCTTCTCTTTCTTGCCTGGCTGAAATAATCAGATTTCTTTCTTCCTCCAGTTCTCTTCTCATAGCTGGCTCCACTCCTCTGTAGTAGAACTCATTGTTCCATTCCCAGGACATCCTCTCATCATACTTGAAGAACTTATCTTCCTTTGATTTCAGTTGAGCTCTTGTAAGGGGTATCTGATCATTTCTGATTCTCATTGTGCCCCACAAATGCTTCTTCTTGTTCCTTGTTCTCTTGTTTTTCATGGGCACAATGGATTGATCTGGTTGTGATTGAACTGAGACTTGAGCTTCAGGAAAGGAATGAGTGGATTGCTGAGGAGGGTTGGTAAATGTAGGAGATGGAATTATTATTGGAGGGTCTTGATCTGGACTTGAAGGAGCATCATCATCATCACTGTCAGAGTCTGAGGAAAGATCAATAACAGTTTTGGTTCTGTTTTGACTATCAGCTATGGATTCTCTGAATTCTTTGATCTCAGGAATAGAGACCAAGTTCATGAAGTGAGAGTTTTCATTGGGTGAGGTGAAGTTCATGGGATCAACAGTGATGAAGGGAGAAAGGTAGGGCTCAATTCCTGGATTAAGGGTTGGGGGAAAGATGTTGACCATTTTGCTTATCAAAAGCATAAGGGCATACTTTTGTTCAAACAGAGACAGGAAAAATGATTTTGCAAGGTCAATGCACAGGGTGAAGACTAGACCCTTTGGCATATACAGGCATGAATTGAGTGATGGAGAGATAAGTTGGCTGAAGAGAACTTCCCAATCAAGAAGAGTATTGGGAGTGATGAACTTTGGGAAGGATGGGATTTGGTGAACAAAGTTGGAGGTTGATGAGGTTCTTGACACTTTCCATTTTTCATAAGCAAAGAAAACTAACCCTGCAAGGTTTCTTGCTACCATTATCAAACCATTTCTTGACAGTTCCCAGAATTTTGGATAGGTAAATGGGTTTGCAATTTCTGGGAAATGAGTTACATGGGCCAACTTTGTTCTTGCTGCCTTGATGGAAGACATAGAGAAGTCAATGCCACAGCTAAGGATCCAAGGTTCTTTCTTGGGAAGATATTCTTGAGTAGGAGGAATAGAATGGCTTGGATGGCTGTCGGGAGGTCAAGAATGGGATCATCGAGATATATCTTGACCATGTCCAGGCAGGATTGGACTTTGAGGAGAGGCTTCAAAAGGTTCATTTTCAGGGATTGGAGAAATTGGCTTGGAAGGTGCAGAGGCTTGGGTTGAAACAGTTGGGATTGACTCAGAGGCTTGGCCAAGACATTGATTGAGAATATTGGAATTGAATTGAGATTTAAGGAGGTTTAAGGCTGCCCTGACTTCTCTTTTGGCCAACTTTTTCTCAAGAATAGCTGTCAGGGCTTCCTCACTTTCAGGAGTTCCATCAAACACAAGACCCTTGCAAGCATTTATGATTGAATCTCCCTTTGAGACTTGATTTGGATCTATTTCAACTCCAACCTTCTTGAGACTTTGAATAACCTCAGTGATATTATCAAGATTCCCCCTGTCAATTTCAACAGTTGGGGTAGGTTCATTCATAGCCTCAGTCTCAGGAATGGAAGGGAAGGTTTGGATATCTACATCCATAGCTGTCACCTTGGGGTTACTAGATGTCTCTCCAGGTCCACTCCTTTTCTTCATAAACCTAGACCTGAGTTCATCTAGGGCCATTAATGATTCTTCCTTACTTAGAACATCATCAAGAAACAAGAGAACAGCTTTTTCAGTGTCAGGGTTCCCATCCAACTCAATAGCATCAATTGCTCTCAGGATTTTGGCTAACTATTGAGGTTGGGTAGAGGGGATATTCTCATCAATGTTCCCCCTTAAAGGTTGCTTTTCTGATGGTTCTTTGAGATTAAGGATAGCTTCAATGGCTGACTGATGACCTGAGCTGGGTGTGGATGACTTGTCCACTCTTGGACTGGCAGAAGTGGATTTTGGAGAAATGGAAGGGGTAGTTATTTTGGTTTTCTTGGCTTTGGGGGCTTTCTTCTCTAGTTTTCTTTTCTTTGGCAAAGTTTTAGAAGGAATGGATAAGGAGGATTGTACCTTGGATCTGGTGACTGTCTGCTTGGTAGGGATAGCTGTCAGAGGTTGCTTTCCTTTATGCTGTGATTTTGACAATTTAATAGCTGCCTGGAGTTCTTGAGGATCTACATCAGCATCACCAACATGAGTTTGTTCCATGGTGTCATCTCTATGGCTATCAACAACACCTCTTTCTTCCACATCCACTCTATGGCTATCAGACAAGGTTTTGTCACTGTCAGTCATTTGACCATCCTTGCTTTTGCCCTTTTTGCTAGGAGATACCACAGTCTTCTTTAACACCCCTGTTTTCTTGACATTGGTCTTCACTCCCCTTTTTATTCTCCTACTTGTAGCCAATGCAATCAACTCCTTCCAATGTTCAATCTTTATTCTTGTTTCTTCAAGCATCTTTTCTTGGGCTTCATTGAAACTTTCAAGGCTCATATCTCCAGCTTTCATAGCAATTCCTTTCTTTTGTTTCAATGAAAAGGTTCTTTCATTGAAACACCTTGTTTCTGACAGCTTCACAGTCTTCAGCCACTTCTTGGGTAGAGGAGTTTTGAGCTTAGGGATTAGATCATCAAGAATTCCACTCATAAACCTGAAGTTGTTCATCTTCCCACCTTGTTTTTTGAACTTGAGGGTAGAGGTTGAGACTGCCAGTTGAAAGTTGTGGAGAAGGACAATGCACCAGTTTGTGTCCTTGGTCATCAAGCTCAGCATTTGCTTCCATTCATTTGATCCCATTTGATCAAATGAGGATTGCTTGCTATCAATGGCTTTGTTGACCACATCCATCAGGGTTGACTTGAAGATATCATCTTTGTTTTTCACCATTGCTTTGTCTTGAACAGCCTTGAAGTCAGGGACCTTAATACCAAGAAATTTCTCATAAACTGTCTTCAATCTGTCTGACCCTCTATCCCAAATGTTTTTCACAGCATCTTCTTTGTTTGGGATCCCATAGACCTTACTGACCATTTCTTGAGTAATGGTAATCTTTACATTATCTATGGTGGCAGTTATTGAGTTGTTCTCTCTGTTTCTGTTGCCCACCAAATAAATCTCTCTGCACAGTTCTTCATAAATTGGAGGTCTAGCTCCCATGAAATCAATTAATTCATTTACCTCAAGAAGTTCTTTGATGAGAATTCCAACTTCAGTCTCATAGAAGTTAGGTTTGATGAAATAACCATGAGCATCTGGGTAAATAGCTTTGGGGTCTGCCATTGAAGGTTAAAGGAATTAGGGTTGAAGGAATACGATGTTGTATTAGAGAGGGAAAGAGATGATTTTTAAACTGAGGGTTAATGAAATAGGAATTTTGGTGATTGCGAAAGAGAGAGAGAGAGACAAATGATGAGTGGAACGTGGGTTTTAATGAGCATTGGGGGTTTCAAAGTTAAGTAACTGTTCATATGAACAGTGGTTTTTACCCTTCCCCACGTTGAGACATTAATTCCCACAAAACACAAGAAGAACATTCTCTTTTTCAAGAAGCTTTGCAGGGGAAGAGACGGCAAAGGAAGTGACAATTGTGAGCAATTAACACGATCAAATCACATAAAAGTTGCTTTAACCTAGCTGTTGAAAGAAAACTCTGACAGTTAAGTCTAGTTTGAATGATGATGGCTGTCTGAGATAGCTAGGTGAAAATTGCCTATAAAACAATGACAACTTCAGAGGAAAATTATTCAGATTGTTTTACAAACACAAATGGGTAGATTTTCCTCAAAGTTTAATCCAAAAAATATGGCTCAAACAGCAAAAAAGTTGGTTTTTGGGAAGAATTGTGAGGATGATTTGAGTGGGGATAAAATGGAGATAGAGAGAGAGTCCTTCAATGTTCTTGAAAGTTCAGAGGGAGTGAGAGACAAAGGTAAGAACAAGAGAGTGAGAGAAGATCAGGACTATGGTGTTAAGGAGATAGCTGTCAGAGAGAAAATTGACAGTAGAGAGGGAGAGGGAATAAGGCTCTTTGGAAAGACTATCAAGGTTGATCAGGGGGAGACTAGTAAGGGAAAAAATAAGGTGGAAAGGGTTTATACATTGGGGGAATTGGTTAAGCAAGATAGGGCTCAGACAGCAATGGAAAGGAGCTTAGCTGTCAAGAAAAAGGGTAAGCCTGAGAAGTTGTATACTCCTGTGAGTAGGGATTCACTCTCTCCAGGGGTTGGTTTGTTGGAGGGGAGAGGGGATAACTTTGCAGGAGTGCATATATCTCCTTCTTCAACAATCTCATACCTATTCAACCAGGTGATAGGTTGCTTTAGTCCTGCTAGAGTTCCTGCTGTGGAGAGAGTGGAGTCAAGTGTTGGTCAACCTTTTGCAGTTGAAGGGAATGGTTCTTTTTCTGGAGATTTTAGCTTTGTGACTCCAATGGAGGGTTTGCTTCAGCCATATGATGCAGTTGAAGAGTGGTGGCCAAGGAGAGCAAGTCCTTCTCTTCAATATTCAGTCACTTCCATTGATCCTTTCTTGGAGAGGCACCCAATATGGTTGCAAAGGTATCAACAGACCTTGCAAACAACTCAGGAGGCTAGAAATGAAGGAATGAGTGCTGGAGGAGGATCTGGAGAGACTGTGACATTTCCAAAGAATGTCTGACAGCTAAGGTGTGGGTTTGAAGAGGGGAGCTGGTTTTGAAGATTGTATGGTTTGGAGGAAGTTTTTGTTGGGTGAAAGAAGATGAGAGAGAGGGATTTCATGGGTTGTTGTATGTTTTTGTTGTATGTTTTTGTTGTTGTTTTTGTTTTTCATGGGTTTTGGAAAGATAGCTATCAGTGGATGGCTATCAGGAATGTTTATGAGGGAATAGCTGTCAGGCAACATTGTGACAGCATTACCCAGTATGTAAGCCTCTTTTTATTTATGAAGAACAACCTTTTTATTTTGGCATATTTATCATACCAAGCATGGCTCTTAATATCTCAAACCTCTTTTCATCCATGGCTTTTGTGAGAATATCAGAGACATTGTCCTCAGTGCAAACTTTTGCAAGGTTGATATTCCCTTTTTCAACATGATCCCTGATGAAATGATGTCTGACCTCAATATGCTTTGTTTTTGAATGTTGGACAGGGTTTTCTGTCATGGCAATAGTACTTGAGTTGTCACAGAAGATGGGAATGTTGGATAATTCAATTCCAAAGTCTTGAAGTTGACTTTTAAGATAGAGAATTTGTGAACAACACAAGCCTGCAGCAATATACTCAGCCTCAGTTGTTGAAGTGGCTGCTGAGGTTTGCTTTTTGCTTGACCATGAAATGATTCTTGAGCCAATAAACTGGCATCCACCACTTGTGGATTTTCTATCTAGATTACATCCAGCATAGTCAGAATCAGTGAATCCAATTAGAGAGAATGGGGATTCAGTGGGATACCACAAGCCAAAATCAGGGGTTCCTTTGAGATATCTTAGAATTCTCTTGACAGCAGAGAGATGAGATTCCTTGGGATTAGCTTGAAATCTAGCACAAAGACATACACTAAACATAATGTCAGGTCTTGAAGCTGTTACATAAAGAAGAGATCCAATGTAGCTTCTGTAAAGTGTTGGATTTACACTTTGACCATCTAGATCAGCATGGAGTTTGGTTGTGGTTGACAAGGGTGTTTTGGCAGGGGAAGCAGTTTGCATGTCAAACTTCTTGATCATATCCCTTGTGTATTTAGCTTGGTTAATGAAGATTCCTTCCTTCATTTGCTTGACTTGAAGACCCAAGAAGAAAGTAAGCTCACCAATCATACTCATTTCAAACTGGTCTTTCATAATATCTCCAAATTCAGTGCATAATTTCTCATTTGATGAACCAAAAATGATGTCATCAACATAGACTTGGATTAGCAACTGATCATTTCCATATTTCTTGATAAACAAAGTGTTATCAATATGGCCCTTGGTAAATCCTTTGCCAAGGAGATATCTAGATAGAGTATCATACCAAGCTCTTGGTGCTTGTTTAAGCCCATACAATGCTTTGTCCAATTTGTACACATGATCAGGGAACTTTGGGTGCTCAAAATCAGGGGGTTGAGATACAAACACCTTTTCATTTAAGACTCCATTCATAAATGCACTCTTGACATCCATTTGGAATACTTTCATTTTCTTGAATGAAGCATAGGCAAGGAATAGCCTAATAGCTTCAAGTCTTGCAACAGGTGCAAAGGTCTCATCATAGTCAATACCTTCTTCTTGTCTATATCCTTGGGCAACCAGTCTGGCTTTATTTCTTACTACAACACCTTCTTCATTCATCTTATTTCTAAAAACCCATCTTGTTCCAATGACAGTTTGGTTTCTTGGTTTAGGAACAAGTTGCCACACTTTGTTTCTTTCAAACTGCTCTAGTTCTTCTTCCATGGCTTCAATCCAGTCAGCATCTTGGAGTGCTTCATTTATTTTCTTTGGTTCCACTTGGGATATGAATGCACTCATGAGAAAAGGGATGTTGTCTGGAACTGGGGTTTTATCAATTTGAAGGCTGATGTAAAGATCTTTATTGGGTGGAATGATGTGGGTAATGGTAGTTTCATCATTGGTTTTGGGAGGAGAAAGAGGATTATTGGATGGAGATGGAAGGTGGCTAGAAGATGGATTACATGAGGAATTGGGATGGCTGTCAGCTAAGGGTTGGCTGTCAGCTAAGGGAAAATTTTGAGGAAGGTCAGTCAAGGGATGACCATTTATTTGAATATTTTCTTCCTCATCAATTGGATTGGAAGTGGGAGAGATTGCTGTTGACTTGGTTGGCTGGATTGGTTGTTGATGAGAGTGAGATGGTTCATGGCTGTCTGGCACAGGATGGCTGTCAGATGAGTTTCTTGGAACCATGTATGGATGATTTGATGAATCTTGTTCATGATTGAGAAAAGTTGAGTCAAGAATGGGAGATGCTTCAGGAAGATTATCTAGGTTTCCCAAACCTTCAACAAAATCACACATCTCAGTTACACTTTGATCATTGTTTTCATCAAAGTCAACATGAATTGATTCTTCCACAACAAGTCTTCTTTTGTTGTAAACTCTATAAGCTTTGCTTGTGTTAGAGTATCCAAGAAATATTCCTTCATCACTTTTGGAGTCAAATTTGTCCAAATTGTTCTTGCCATTGTTGTGAATGAAGCATCTACTTCCAAAGCTGTGAAAGTAGGAAATGGTAGGGACTTTGTTATTCCACAATCTCTAAGTTTAAGCAGTATAGATTTCCTTTTCTTGATCCAGTTAGGATGACTTTATTGTTTTTATCCTTAACAGTGCATTTATCCTTAGTGCAAACAACATGATATCCCTTATCACAGATTTGACTAATGCTGATCAAATTGTGTTTGAGACCCTCTACATAGAACACATTTGTAAAAATGATATCTTTTGTAATAAGATTTCCTGATCCTTTGACCTTAGCTTGGGAATTGTCACCAAAGGTTACATTTGGACCATTTTTAGGGGAATATTGTTGCAACCAGTCTTTATTGAAGGTCATATGTCTACTACAACCACTATCTAAATACCACAGTCCTTTCCTAGGTACCTGCAAAACAGAAAGTAAATTTTATGGTACCCCTTTTTATTCTTTTGGGTCCAAGGGATTAGTTTTTCTTTGGAACCCTAGCTTTGTTCATTGGTCCCTTGTTGAAGAATTGGTTTAGGGTATGATAATATGACATGATTTGCATCATGTAAGGTGTAAGGACAGTGGATTGGGATGGATTGAAGAAGTGGTTTGGATTGTTGTATTGGGGTTGAAACTGAAAGCTATTTGAAGAGAATGATCTGGGAGAGTCATTTTGACTAGCATGGCTTCTACCATTTGAGTATTGCCATTGAGGTTTTTGTTGTTTGGTGTATCTATGTTTGTTATAGAATCTTTGTTGCCTTGGGGTTCTTTGTTGTTTGGAAGATTTTGGTTGTCTGTCAGGCCTTGGCTGTCTTACATGCCTTGAGTTTGTCACATCAACCTTGGCTTGTACGATAGGACTTGACTGACTAGCACATTCTTGCAGCTTGACTTCTTCCTGTATATTGGCTCCTTTTTGAACCCAAATATACTTGCTTCCTTGAATTTTACTTGATCCTTCCTTTGGTTGACTAGGACCACCCAAGATTTCTTTTGATTTTCCTTTGGTTTGAACAGGGTAGGTTTGAGCTTGATAGCTGCCAGAGCTTAGATTTTCTAGCACCATTTTTTCAATGGCCCTTTCACCAGTGGGAGGAGTGTACACTTTTGCTGATGGATTATCAGCACCAATCCCTGTTTTATCACTAGGACGCCTTTGAGTGTAGGTGAATAGGGATAATGCTTTGCTTGACATGTTCCATGAATCTATTTTCTTTTTAAGAGCATCATTTTCTTTTTCAAGATTTATGATTTTTTGACAGTTTTCAAGATTCCTTGAAGCCTCAGCTGTCAGATCCATGTTTTGTTTTTCAAGCATGAAGCCATGATCTCTTAGCCCTTGACATGCTTTTTCAAGCTCAGAAATGGTTTTTGTAAGGGTGTCTATGGTTGAGGATTGGGAAAGGTTCTCATTGACCAGTGAAGCAAAGCTAGTTTTTTGTTTTTTTGTTTGAATTAAAAGAGTGCAAACTAATTGTTTAAAACCATCAATATTTAAAGAGTTAAAATCATGTACCTCTTTTAGTTCATCAGCAGCAAGTGCTTCCATTTCATCTTCATTGTCTGATTCTTCCTCATCTTCAGCTATAAGGCATATCATGGCTTCTTCTCCTTCATTGTCAGACTCATCACTTGACATATACTCTTCATCACAGAATTTTGATGAGTCAGCTATCATAACTTGCTCTTTGTTTTTGTCATGTTTATTTTTGGAGCAATTGAAGCAGTTGCACTTAGAACTGTGAATGATCTCTTTTGAGTAGGTCATCTTCTTAGCTGTCTGATTGTCCCTAGGTTTCCTTGGTTCAGGACAATCAGATGAGTAATGTCCTTGCTTTCCACAGTTGAAGCAATCAATTGTCTTCTCTTAGCTGTCTTGTTGAGCATTAGATGTGGAGGGATTGAATTTTTTGTCAAAAGATTTCTTTTGAAATTTCATGGCATTTCTGACAGCCATGGAAATGAGACTTGGAATGTCTTCTTGGGAGATCTGTTTGAAGTTGACTGGGTTTGGAGCCTGATGTTTATCTTTTGAAGGGCATTGTTGACAATGGTCTCAATGTCTTGGTGAGTGATTGGCTTGTGGACAGTTTCTTGAGCAGTCAAAGCTAAGGTTTGTGAAATGGAAGGGACTGGTTGAATCTTTATCATACCTTCCAATTCATAAGCTTCAAGCTTTCCAAAGTACTGTTCAACTGTCATGGTGCTCCATTCAGATCCTTCTCTAATAGGTAATGCTACCTTTTCATATTCTTGAGGAAGATTTGAGTATATCTTGAGGCAGAGATCTTGTTGTTCAAAAGTTTTTCCATGGTCAGCAATTGATCTAACAAGGTTCTCAAACCTTGGCTAAGCAGCACTCACCTTTTCTCCAGGGTAGAACTTGAAGTTGTCTAATTGCCTAAGCAAGTTATACAAGTTTTGTGTCCTAACACTGGAGTGTTTAGTGAACTTAGTTTGAATAAGAGCCCATGCTGTTCTGGCATTTGGTTCCTTAGCAATTTCTTGTGCTAGTGAGTCATTTACACTCTTTTGAAGAATGTTCTTGACTTTCAAGTTTGCACTTATCAATTGCTTTTCAGCTTCAGACCATGTTTCTGGGGATTTGATCGTACTAGGTCCTCCATCAGTACAGATTTGAGTTGGGTAGGACACTTCATTCTCTAGAACATACCAATTCCATATACTATTTGCATCAAGGTATGTTTTTATTTTTGAAGCATAGATCTCAAAAGATCCACAGTCATCAATGTGTGGGATGTCTTTCTCATTATTTCTCCATGGTTGAGGCATGGTGGGTTTAAAGAGGATCCTTCACAAGTTGTTAGACTTTTTAATGTGAAGACAAGCTCTGATACCAATTGAAAGGCCCTTTGTTGATATGCAGATGATCAGACAGCTATGGTTTGGCTTAGCTGTCAGATGATAGTTGAATTGTGCAGCGGAATAAGAGAGGCTTGAAATAATGATAGGACAAGGAACACAAAGAAATAATGCAAGTGTGTGAATGTGATTGCAAAAATGTAATAACACAGAGAATTTAAAGTGGTTCAGAGTTCACTCCTCCTACATCCACCCCCACTGTCAATCTTGACAAGTGAGATCAATTTTATTATAATCTTTAATCAACAAAAATTACAAATGATTGATTCAGGCAAGTTCCTTGAACTTCCTCTTCCTAATTAGTACAGTCAACTAGGGATACACTTAAAGTACAGTCTTAATTGTTTTTACAACTTGAAGTACAGTCTCAAGATTTTACAAAACAAATAATACACTCAAAGTACAGTCTTGAGTGTTTACAAACTAATTCTACACCTAAAGTACAGTCTTAGAATTTTGGAATTTGTGAATTAACACACTAAGGGGTGTTTTGTTGTGGAGGCAGAGGTTTTGGGGTGAGGGTTTTGGTTTAGAACAGGGTTTAAAAGGTAAGGATTGATGAGTGTGTGTGTGAATCACAGGAGGTGTGTGTGGGTGTGAGGGAAAGGTTTTGGACTGTGAAAAAGAGTATTTTTTCAGAGTAGTTTGTGTAGAGGATGAACTCCTCTATTTATACCCTTCAATGTAGCCGTTGGAATATGACTGTTGCAGCTACATTAATGAGCCTTGACTGGTCTTTGCCCCACTTGTCCACTTGCGGGTCTTCATGAGGCGCGGCTTGAGGCTGTGGCTTGAGCGAGAGCTTCCAGAAGGTCTTGAGTGGTCTTCATTGGTCTTCAATGGTGAACTTGACACTGTGAAGATCCGGGTTCCACTTTGGTTGAGATTGTGGTAACGAGAGATTGAGACAAAGTGATGGCTATCGAGAGGAATGAAGTCATAGCCGGATCATACAAGGCTTAGCTATCGAAGATGTTCTCTAATAAGGACCGAGATGCACTTTGATGATCTTGATGGCTTAGAGAGTGAATATGATTCATGTTTTAGATTAATTGTAATCATTGTATACAATAAAATCATAACTATCAAACTCATAGGCATCGAATACAACGAGGAATGAATATGAAGTTTGATTTGGTCGATCATGGACTTAGGCGTCGAGAGAAAAGGATCATGACTGACAGTCTTCCTCTTTTGATATAAACCCTGTTCTATATATATATTCCTTTATCAAAACCAACTAACTAAGACATTGATCAAAGTTAGGTCCTAACAAAAGGAAATATGAAGGTCCATGGAAATTTGCTTATGAGCTGAGAGATTGCAAAGAGATGTGTAAAGGGTGGTCAATTGAACATGTGTACAGAGAAGGAAATAAGGTGGCAGATAGACTTGCAAATGAGCCTCATAATCACAAAGAAAAAAGATTGTATAGGGCTGACCAAGATTCACATTATAATCATGAGGAAGATCAAGCAAACTAGCCAACTGCTGCCATATACTACTTGCTATTTCTGAATGCAGGTTGATTATACCTGAACTGAACCGAGATCCACACCCATATCAAGTTTATTGCTGGAAGGCATATAAATGTTAGATGCACACTATAAAAGGAGAACACATACCTACTTTTTTAATACAGTCTATAAGTTAGATGCAACTACATTATTCACAGGTACCAAAGACACTGTACAAATGGTATTTTTTAGAGCATTTAACGTAGATCTTATTACAATGCAAAAGGATTTTTATCCATATATCTTAGCCAATTTGTTACTGATATTTTGGCAATATATTCAAGCATGCCAAGAGAGATTTCTAGTATGCAAGCCCTGCTAAGGTGAAGCACAAAGAAACACATCAGCAAAAGGCAAGTCAACATACAAGAATTTTGAATTGGGTAAGTAATGAGCCGGAAATTGTCTCAGTCATTATCATTATTTCAGCAAAAGGCAAGTCAACATATAATAGTTTTCAGTGCAAACATAGATATAACTTGCTTCTATTCAGAACAGGTAGTAATCATCCCCAAGGTGAAAACATAGAATATACCTACCACTAACCTGAATTATCTCCTAAATCAATGTCTTCACTTTCATCACTTGTTCCTTCACCCGTGTCAAACTCGTCCTCGCTAGTATCATTCATATTTTCGGCAATGTCTTCATTTTCATTCACGTCATCTTCAAGCTCAACAAATGCATTATTAACATCATTTAAACGGACATTATCAACATCGGCATGCACGGAATCATGTATATCAATGGTTTCCTCTTGAAAGGAGTTCGGCATGGATTCCTCAATGAATTTAACAGTTGACCGGGCTTTAATCTTACATACAGCCCACCAATCTACTTTTCTCGTTTCAAACTTGGATATGTGCAATAATAAACTTGCGTAGCATGGGTAGCGAGTATAAAAGGTTCGTACCGATTTAATTTACGCTTGTGGTTTATCTCTACAAGATTGTAGTGAGGATCAACCTTTGTACCCGAAGCGGTAGGATCAAACCATTCACAATTGAACAAAACGACTTGCTTAAGCGGTAATCCTGGATATTCAAGACGAACAACTTCGCCCAAGCGCCCATAATAATCACTCTCACGTTCATCGTAGCTTTCACCTTTAACACAAACACCACTATTCATAGTAGCTCTATTTGAACCATGATGAATAGTGTGAAACCTATATCCGTTCACTAAATACCCAGGATATGTGTCCACACCACTATTCATTGTAGCTCTATTCGTTGGATCACTTGCCTATACAGATAAAAAAAAAAACTAACTTATAGAAATTAAAATGTCCTAAATATAATATGAGATAGATGAATGGTTGAAAAATCTTACATATTTCTGAAACCACTTCGGAAATTCATTATCCAATTTCTCACTGAGTCGAGCATCCGTAATGGCTGGTTCACTTCTCTTTACATGCTCAGTGTATGCCCTTTAACCAATTACAATTACAGAAATTTTAGATGGCTACTAAAGATATATATGTAGGATGGGGTTGTTAAAAAAGAGTAAATACGTACTCAATGTATTGAGAAACCTCGTCACAGTTCAATAAAACATATGCTCTTGCTGCTTTGTATTCCTCGTTAGTGAGATATCGCTTTTTCTCCTTCCCAAAAGCTCGACCCGAATTTTTAAATATTGAAATTACATCTTCTTGCTCATCTTCACCAAAGCATTCATTGGCATTACGAGGCACATTTCTGCTTTTTGTTCTAACATGATCCTCGAAATAATATGAACAAAACATTGATGCCTCTTCCATCAAATATGCATTTGCAATGGATCCCTCTACTCTTGCTTTGTTTTCACATTAAGTTTCAACTTGCGAAGGTACCTTTCAAATGGATACATCCATCTATACTGCACTGGACCGGCGATTCTTGCCTCATAAGGCAAGTGAACCGGTAAATGCTCCATACAGTCAAAAAAACTTGGCGGGAATATGCGTTCAAGTTTACATAGGATAACAACTATATCTCTCTCAAGTCGTTCCATATCCGCATCCCCAACCACAATTGCAGTCAAGTCTTTGAAAAACAAACTTAGTTCTGTAAGTGCCTTCCACACTTGTTGTGGCAAGAGTTCACGAAACGCAATTGGTATCAACCTCTGCATAAAGACATGACAATCATGACTCTTCATACCAAACAACTTCAGTTTCTTCATATCAATACAACGACCCAAGTTTGATGCATAACCATCTGGGAATTTAAGTTTATTCACCCAATCACACATACAAGCTTTAGACTGTTTATCCAACATGTAACATGATTTCGGATACTTTCCAGTTGCATCATCACACTTCAACTCGGGTCTACGACAATAATCATTTAGCTCCGCTCTAGAATTAGGAGTATCCTTAGTCTTTAGTGGCACATTCATAACCGTGTTAAACACATTTTCGAACACATTTTTTTCTATATGCATAACATCTAAATTGTGTCGAATCAAATTAGAGCTCCAGTATGGCAAGTCCCAAAATATGCTTCTTTTTTTCCAACCACACATTTTCGAAATTGATGTGTTAACAAACATCTGCATCTAGCTCTGTCACCTTTTTTAAACCCAAAGTTTCCAACTCGCTAAGAAGTTTCGACTCATCACGTACAGCGGGGGGATCTCTTGTAACTGTTTGTCCTTTTATGAAGTTCACCTTATTTCTCCTATATACATGATCTTGTGGAAGGAACTTTCGATGGTTGTCAAACCAATATTGCATCTTGCTGCACTTTAGCGTGAATGCATCAGTTTCTTCCATGCAATGCGGACAAGCCAACCTTCCGGCTGTGCTCCACCCCGATAACATTGAATAAGCAGGAAAGTCACTTATTGTCCACATCAAAGCAGCTCGCATTTGGAAATTTTGCTTCTTGGAAATATCATATGAACAAACACCTACTTCCCACAATTGCTTCAACTCTGCAATAAGAGGTTGCAAGTAGACATCCAATCTATGCTTTGGGTTATTTAGCCCTGGAACCAATACGGTCAAGAACATATATTCGTCTTTCATACACACACCGGGAGGCAAATTATATGGTGTTATAATCACCGGCCATGATGAAAATTGTTTCCCTGACTGACTGACCAAATGGTTGAAAACCATCAATGCACAATCCCAACCTGATATTCTGCTTTCAGCAGCAAACTCTGGATGTATTTGGCTAAAATGTTTCCAAGCAGGTGAATCTGAAGGGTGATGCATTACTCCATCCTCAGATATGTGTTCGGCATGCCACCTCATCATTTTTGCTGTAGCATTAGATGTGTACAACCGTTGCAGCCGAGGAGTCAATGGGAAGTAATACATTTG
Source organism: Adenophora triphylla var. japonica (assembly GCA_022495995.1). Taxonomy (NCBI): domain Eukaryota; kingdom Viridiplantae; phylum Streptophyta; class Magnoliopsida; order Asterales; family Campanulaceae; genus Adenophora; species Adenophora triphylla. The sequence continues at coordinate 59,944 of JAFEMH010007567.1, forward strand.
CTGGTACTCAATATTGGTCTTTTGGCACTTCATACCCCCCCCCCCCCCGCCGAGCCTTTTTAAATCGAGGATGATCACAAAATTTGCAAGTTGTTAAATGTGAATCCTCACCCCAATAAATCATACAACCATTATAACAACAATCAATCTTCTCAACCGGTAACCCCATCCCACGCATCAGCTTCTTACTTTCATAGAAGTTAGAGGGAACAAAATTATTTTCAGGAACAATCTCCTTCATAATCTCGGTCATCTGATCAAAACATTTTTCAAACATTCGATTCTCAGCCTTCAAACTCATTAGTCGAGCTACAAGTGATAATTCAGAGTGCTTCTCACATCCGGGCCACAACTGTTTTTTAGAAGCTTCTAACATATCATAGAACTTTTTAGCCTCAGGATTTGGTGGCTCCTCAACATCGTCATCAACACTAAAATTTGGGCCAACTGCATCGAAAACCATAGTGGTGTACGCATCTGGTACATTTTCACCAACAGGTGATGACCCCCCGATCTCCGTATTTCTGTTCTCAGCATGCATTACATTTCTTTCTCCTTGGCGTGCCCAAATATAGTAATTGGGAACAAACCCATGTTTTACCAAGTGGAACTTCACCATTTCCACATCAAGAAATCTTTGGATCTGACACTTAGCCAACTTGCATGGACACTTAATTTTAGCACCATCCATCCATTCAGTTTGACTAATAGCATATTCAACAAACTTTTCAACTCCCTCAACAAAAGTTTGTGATAAAAAACCATTTTCAGAGCGTTTATACATCCAACTGCAATCTAAATTCATTTTCTGACACCTAATATACCAAAATTAAAAACAACAAAAGAAATGCATAAAAAAAGGGATTTGAACAATACACAGTATAAGAAAACCAAATAAAAGTTACTGTAGCACATAGGAATTAGAACCACTAGATCATAGGAAATTTAGCACTAATGACTCATCTAATTGATCCAGCCCCATTCTATGAGCACCGAATAGATAATCTGACTTCAGAACTCAGAAGAAATAATGAGGATTATCATCCGATTCATATTCAGACAATATATTACAGTCTGACTCTTCTTCAGATTCAAAGAGTGCAACCATGCCCAATACTACATAAATGATTGCTAACTAAATCAAAAGTGAAATAGAGTAGCATAGTAACTAAAGAGAGCTAAGTTCAAAGTTAGACATCAGAAAGACAGCATGTGAATTTCAAAGTATCAACAAAAAGCACCCCTTTTCACACCAATCAATACCCAGACTCATGAAAACATAGCACGACATTGCAATTAGAACACACGTTGAAGAATGAAACCACTCAAGGAGCTAGTGATGACAACAAGGGAAATGGGGGAGGTCGTGGCCGCGTGTTTACCATGACCGTTAGAGATCAAGAGCCACTAATGACGTCGTGGTAGGAATGCTCCAACTTATTCTCGTAGTGGGTATGTGTGATGTACACAATTTTTTGTGAAAATCAACGGAGTCGCCATGCCATTTTTAGTTTAAGGCCAAAACTATAAAAAAAGCCCCTAAAAGAGAAAAAGGATTCGTAGGTCACGTTACATTCCGGGAAGAACGATTAGCACGTTCACCCGGAATGCCTCGTAAACGAGTCTTCCAAACTTGAAACCGTTTGTATATGTGTGTGTGTGTGTGTGTTTTGCAAAAAGGGGTTTTCTGGAAATAAATAGTTTGACCGGACTAGACTGGAATTAATCAAAACAGTGAGCTTCTGTGAGTAAAAATAAACTGGAAACAAAAATATATGCCTGTGACATTCATGTCCGCGCGAATTGGGATGAGACTCAATCCTGTCCGCGCGGATAAGACAGTAAGGTTCCTTTTTGGCAGCTTTCCAGTCTGATTCTGAAATTTCCAAAAAGTCAACTGGATTTACAGAATCAGAACTGGAGTTGCAACAGAAAATGCCAAATAAAAAGAATTTTTAGAATTTTGCATCCATGCTTGTCCCCACTTTTCTTAGGCTTTGATTAGTGATCACAAAACATGATTAGTGGTGATCTACTATATCAAGCCATCATGAGGGTACATTATGACTTAGAAGCACTTCATTTACTTGGGATGGGGGTTTAACATGAAAGTAAATTTGATAAAACAAGAAGTAGGTCAAGATGTATCAACTTTTAGAGGAAGATCTTTTAAGGTGGTCATTAAGATGACCATCCTTGAGATCTATACTCAAGTGTATCTCATACATCTTGTGTGACCTAATTTGTGGGTCTTAAGGATGTTCATCCATGGAAATGATTCCAAGGTGAACATCTTAGACTAGGGAAGGGTATTTACAAGGAAGTAAACAATTTAGACCATTTAAAATGATCATCCATGGAAATTGATTCCAAGATGACCACATTTTAGGTCAAGTAGGCAAGTAAAAATTAATAACATAAAAGGGCATGAAAATAAGGATGTGGACCATTTAATGTGATCATCTATGGAGATGAACTCCAAGGTGACCACATTTTGGGTCAAGAGATCAAGTAACAAGCAAGAACTAGTTAATGTAAAAGGGACAAAAGGGGAAGAACATAATAAAGGAATTTGAATCCTTGTAGAGAATCATCCATGGAGATGAACTCCATGAAGATCCTCTTGGATCCTAGGACAAAGGGGGAAGACAAGTGAGCAACAATTAAATAAAACAAGTTACATCACTTAAATATGAGATGTATGCATAAATGAGGGAGATTAGGGTAAGGAGAAGGAGGGTTTGCCAATGGTTGTGCCCTATCTTCTTGGTTTTGTGTTTAGGGTTTGAATATGTTCAAGATTTGGTTGTGGATTTGTGTTTAGGTTTAGTGTTTGGATGAGTGTTTGGGTGAGTGTTTGGATGAGAATTAGGATGAGTGTTAGGCTGTTTTCTGGAGAAGTTTTGCCAATGTAACAGTAGGGTTCGAAAAGGGATCCTTTAAACTGAGAGAGAAGGGTTTTATTTATAGGCTGAATTAGGGTTCTTTCTTGTCCGCGCGGATGAGACTGAGTCTCATTCCTGTCTGCGCGGATTGGGATGATGGCGTGCCTGACTTTGCAGAAAAGCAGTTTTGGCTGCTTGTAATAAATTCAAAATTGGTCAATTTCTTGGAAATTACTCTTTCCAGCGAGATCCAATCCAATTTTGTTGTTCCCTTAAGGTCCTTCCTTGCTTAATTTGCCTTGGGAAGTGACCAAAATGCCCTTAAATGTTTATATGACGTTAAAATGGTTAAAATATGGGTGGTTCAGATTGGGACACTTACAGTAGCCCCTCGGCGACGGTACTTCCAGGGGAAGTGGGGTCGTCGATAAAAGTGAGGTCCCAATCTGCTGGGGAGAAGAGGATGACCATTTTGGTCGGATGGCTAAACCTATGATAGGCTACCTACGTATCCTTAAGACAGTCGTAGTTCGGGTCTTTCGACTATCTTCAGACGTTAACCCTAGAATGACTATTTTAGGGTGTCAACCTGATTGCTGAAAGAAACTCTGCTGGGGATAGGGATGACCATTTTGGTCTGATGGCTAGAGTTGTATATCCATACCGCTGGGGAAAGGAATGACCATTTTGGTCTGATGGCTGAACCTATGGTAGGCTACCTACGTATCCTTAAGAGGAATCAAGCCGGTCGTAGTTCGGGTCTTTCGACTATCTTCAGACGTTAACCCTAGAATGACTATTTTGGGGTATCAACCTGGTAATGATTTCGGTTTGTCAAATCAGAAGATGATTGTGGTTAATCGAATCGTGATTGCGGTTTATCGAATCGGAAGATGATTGCGGTTTATTGAATCGAAAGGTGATTGCGGTTTATCGAATCGAAAGGCGATTGCGGTTTATCGAATTAGGAGACGATTGCGGTTTATCGAATCGAAAGGCGATTGCGGTTTATTGAATCAGAAGATGATTCGGTTTATTGAATCGAAAGATGATTGCGGTTTATTGAATCAGAAGATGATTGTGGTTTATCGAATCGAAAGGTGATTGTGGTTTATCGAATCGAAAGATGATTGCGGTTTATTGAATCGAAAGGTGATTGCGGTTTATCGAATCGAAAGGCGATTGCGGTTTATCGAATCAGGAGACGATTGCGGTTTATCGAATTGAAAGGTGAATGCGGTTTATCGAATCGAAAGGCGATTGAGGTTTATTGAATCAGGAGACGATTGCGGTTTATCGAATCGAAAGGTGATTTCGGTTTATTGAATCAGAAGACGATTGCGGTTTATCGAATCGAAAGGTGATTGCGGTTTATCGAATCAGAAGACGATTGCAGTTTATCGAATCGAAAGGTGATTGCGGTTTATCGAATCAGGAGACGATTGTGGTTTATCGAATCGAAAGGTGATTGCGGTTTATTGAATCAGAAGACGATTGCAGTTTATCGAATCGAAAGGTGATTGCGGTTTATCGCTTTCCTGCGATCTTTCGTGTCAAAATTGTCTTCTTTTGATGATTTGCTGTATCAGGACAGTCTTCTTTTGTGTTTCGCCGTATCAGAACGGTCTTCATAACGTGTGGCTTTTTCAAACCGAAGTGATAGCGTTTAGGTGCCTCAAGCCTTAGTGATAGCGTTTAGGTGCCTCAAGCCTTAGCGAATGATGATCCGGAGGTATCAGCCTAATGAGGATTTACCGTTGAGGACGGACTCTGTGGGGATAGACAGTCTTTTGGTGGACTTCGTTTGAAGGGATCGGACTTACGTTTGCTGCCGTAGATGGAAACGAGGAAAGAAACGGGATTCCGTTAGCTTTCGTCGGGGTTGAACCTAAGTTGAGGTCTTGTTTAGGAGTATGAACCTAAATGGGGACTTAGTTCAGAAGTATGAACCTAAGTTGAGGTTTTGTTTAGGAGTATGAACCTAAATGGGGACTTAGTTCAGGAGTATGAACCTAAATGAGGACTTAGTTCAGGAGTATGAACCTAACTTGAGGTTTTGTTCAAGAGTATGAACCTAAATAGGGACTTAGTTCAGGAGTATGAACCTAAATGGGGACTTAGTTCAGGAGTATGAACCTAAGTTGAGGTTTTGTTCAGGAGTATGAACCTAAATGGGGACTTAGTTCAGGAGTATGATCCTAAGTCGAGGTTTTGTACCTGAGGGAGACTATTTGAAGGTGTTCTCGCTGGGGAAGATTCGAGCTTTCGATAACTACCCGGAAAAAGGGTGACCGTGTTGGTCAAGTGGCTGGACCTATGGTAGGCTATCTACGTATCCCGAATGGGAATCAAGCCTGGACGTAGTTCGAAAGCTGCTGGGGATGGTCTTCTTCGCTGAGGGCTCACTTTATCACCGCAGACTTTGCTGAGGACGTACTTTGTCGTGTATTCAATACCATAGACTCTCTAGGTTGCTGAGGACGGTTTTTGCTGAAAATGAGGAAGGGAATGGGCTTCCGTTAATTTTCGTTGAAGAGGTTGGGCTTATGTTGAAGTTCGGGGTTGAAAATGAGGAAGGGAATGGGCTTAGTTAAGTTTTGTTGGAGGAGGCTGGCTTACGTTGGCTGCCGGGATTTAGATATACGAATCCAAGAGGGTGGTGACTTGAGGCATCGAGTCAAGCCAGTGCGACTTGAGGCGTACGAGTCAAGATGGTGCGGACTTGAGGGTCTTGCCGATTATTTGGGCAATTCTGTTGAAGTCATTGTCATTACGCTTCGATGGAGACCATCCTTCTTTGCGAAGAGGCTTCGGGTTGTGATGGAAAAGCTTGGTCTTTTATGTTTGAATTGCTGCATTTGTTAGTAGAGAGGAAGATGCATATATGACATTCATGATGACAGATGCATGCATAGAACCAAAATGATTATGAGAGTATCACTGCATATGTTCGCGAGATGATGCATTTACTTGCTTTTGGGGATGCACTTAGCCTAAGCTTTTGGTAGGGAAATTATGATTTATGATCTTCAATCACTTAGGATTGTTCCTATTGATTCAAGTTTTGTGCATGCTACATGAGCCCTGGGAGATTTTTGTGGGGATGCATGGTGGTGAGAGGGTTTGTATGTGTTTATGTATGGCGGGGTGAACCCTCTCCCATGAGGTGGGGAAATGTATGAGTGATGGATGATATAGTGGAGTCTAGGAAAGTCGGGGATGCTCCCGGGAGTACAAATTGCAGCAGATTGAGTTGTTGCTGGGGAGAATAAGGTGTGTCGTGCACCCGAGACGGCAAGCAGCAGAGAACGTGCAGAGAATGCCCTGGTTTTGAAGAGATGACTAGGCGAAGCCCCAGATCTTGATGAGGTGACCATGGCGAAGCCCCAGTTGATGATGCAAAGCAAACCCGGAGGGAATCTGGTAAAGAGAGCCTGAGAGAACAGCTTAACAAAAGCCCCAGCTTGGAGAGATTCAATGCATCCCTATTGCAGACAGAGTCTTCTTGTGGCCACGGAGGCAACCCATCATTTCAAACTTTAGTCAATCAGTCAATGGACAAGACTCAAAAAAATTTACGTGCAGGGGCACATCTTTCGAAAAGTGGGAATGAATCCCGATTTTGTGTATACACACTTACTTTAGGTTTGACTCTTTTGAGATAGTATAAGCATCACAAGGTGTGGAAAAGTGTATGGAAGCTCCTGCTGACAGAAAGACAGTGTTTGGCTCTATTTCCCTATGATGGAGAGAGAGAAGACTTGTCGAGACACTTGAAAACTTGTCTTATTCATGATGATCACAAGGCTGCTTATAACCCTTTATTGATGTTCGGGTTATTCAAACACTAAATCTGATATGAACAAATATTTTGATTAATCGCAAGGAGAAAACCAACTGATATCGAGAATCAAGCTCGGAAGGACGGAAAGTGTATAGGGACGGTCCTTGATGAGACCAGATTTTTTTTTTTGTGATTTGTTTGAGATTTCGACCGGACCAGTTATGGTTGCCTAAGTTCCCCTCCTTAGGAGGAGCTCAGGTCGCCGTAGTTCGGGCTTATCCCGGTTGAAAAGAGAACGAATGTTGAAATCCGCGGATCTGAGGACATTTGAGGATTTTTAAGGATTTGGAGGATTGAAAAACATGTCCTCCTGGAGTGTCGTCGAAAGATACGGATGCAAAGCCCTAGTGGGACATCCACGGCAAGTGTTTGCGAAGAGAAATGAAATATGCTCACATGAAGTGTCAAATGGGTGGACTGAATTTGCACAATCTTAGATCGACGATTTTGAACCAAGATGGGATAGATTCCAATTTAAGCAAGTAATGAAGCATTAATTTGATTTAGCTCTCGAAGATATTATAATGAAATTACTATTCGGTAGGGACTGTAGCTGGGTTTCCGGGCTTCGATCGGCCATCGGGTGATTTAGGATATCATGACCTCTTAAGATGAGAGGTCGGCTGGGCTTTTTGCTGACTAAGCCTCTAAAGATGAGAGGTTGGCTTGCAGGGATGTGTTTAGGAAATCTACAGTGATGAAGATTGATTGCCTCTAAGAATGAGAGGTCAGATTTTGACTTTGGCCAAAGGCAAGGGTAATGGTAATGGGAATATCCTCTAAAAGCGAGAGGATGGCTTGTGATTGATTAAGGAAATGGGAGTATCCTCTAAAATCGAGAGGATGGCTTGGGATTGATTAAGTTAATGGTGAGAGGAAGTCCAAGCTATCGAGAACTTTTGCGAACTTGCGAGAATTCGGGCTCCTTTTTTATCATTGGAGAGCTTCTTGAGGAGTCGGGGACTTTTGCTGAATTGTGAGGATCGACAGTCCTTCTTTTAAAAAGCCTCCTGAGACGTTGAGGATTCTTGTTGAATTGTGAGGATTTAAAATCATTTTCTCTTTTTTTTTAATAACTTGGAAGGCCTCCTGAGGAGTTGAGGATTATCTTTGTCCTTCCTTCATGGCTCGAGATATTTTGCGCATCGCCAACTCTCGAAGCTAACTTCGTGGGCTTACTTGGACTTCTCTTAGCATGGAGAAAAAATGATGGCTAAACCAGGTTTCAAAACACGCTGATCTTGAAATGAAAGGGTATTGTTTGGTGAGGGTGAGGTAAAGGTTTTCCCTACGGGTGAACGGCTTCAACCGCAATCCCTACCGGATGACCTAAACGAAATTAAGTCTTCATTGCTTGCTTAAGCTTTAAATGAGAAAAGATCCATGCAAATTCATCGAGCAACGAGATGATGAGGATGATGAAAGGGATGTGAGCATATGAGATGCAAGATGGGGAGTTGGTAAGCCCCAATTTGAGAAGAATATCAATTGATTTTCTCACTCCGATTAATTTAAATATTAATCATTTCAAAGAATTAGTGGTTGAGCAGCACAAGTGATCATCTAGGATAAAACCATTTCAATTAAGTGTAACGTGGGTGTGCAAGTGATGTCTCGAGTCTAGCAAGAAAAGAAAAAAAAAGACTTATATAAAAGTTAGACATTTAACTATTATGTCCAAAATGGACTAAAACGACAAATGTCCAGGAAGGACTTAGGTGAAAGGGAAAAGTACTAGAGCCTACAAAGATTGACTAAAAGACTATTCATTGGTACTTGAATTTCGGGCCTCAAAAGGGATCAGTCATCTGCGCTGCAGTTTCGTGGAGGAAGGGACCTTAGGCTCATTAGAGTAAATGACATAGTAGTCAAATCCTCCTAAAGGTTCCCCGAGTATCCCCACCTTTGGTATAAACCGGCTTGAATTTTCTTTCAACTTTTCTTTGGGAAGAGGCTTTCTTCTTTTTGGGAGGACGATCTTCATTTATCCAATCTTGATAGTCCCTCTCGAGGCGGTCGGGCGATCACGAGATATCCCACCAAATGTGCTCAACAGTGGTGGTGAATTTGGGGCCGGGTCAAGGCGTGCTAGAATGGTTGAGTTGAGCTAGGCGAGGAGATTAGTTCTTTGGGCTTGTCGGGAAGCAAATGGTTGGATTCGAGGTGTAACGAGAGGCATTAGAGGTCGGGAGCGAGGCACGTATTTGTCCTTGAGCCCGGTCGGTTGGGGATTGTCAATGTTCCGAAATGACGTGTGGCCTCTTCGATCCGAGCTGCTTTGCTCATTTTGGCGTTCCTCAAGAGCCCTGATGGCTAACCACACCTCCTCCATGGTTTGGAAATTTCCGGAAAGCAAACCTTCATTACCTCTCTGATATTTGCGGGATCGGTACCATTACGAGGGGGACACCGGTGTTGGGAAATGCCGAACTGCCCCATCCATGACTGCTGTTGTGATGGCGGAATTTTGAACTGTTGCTTGGGGGCCGGCTGACCTGTAGGTCGAGGGGCAGGAGTTTCGACGGTAGTTACATAGGAGGCTGGTGGCGGCATCCTGACATATCCGAGATGATTGAGAGTGGAAGGAGAATTCTCTTCCTTCTTCACGATAAAATTGTCGTCGGGATTAAGACTGGCAGCCAAACCATGGCTCCTGAAGGCCTCTAGAAGGTTGTCAATTTTTGCTTCATGTCGCAGTCTCATCTGCTCTACCAACTGGATCCAATCTTTGTCATGCGAGGGATCTCGGGAGGATAGGTCTGTCCATCATTCTCAAATCCGGATTCGAGATTAATCATCTGGGGATCTTCACCAGTTTCCACATTTTCCTTGGCATGCGAAGGTTCTCCGATTTCAATCATGTTCACTTGGTTATGGTTCCTTGGAAAAGGATTTTTGGTATATTAGGCCCTCGGGGACTTCTAACTTTCCTTGCTCTATCAAACCTTGGATTGCCCTTATCGGGGACGCAATCATGTCGGTGCCCAGTAGTGCGATGAAAGGCACAATGCTTGGAGGTATCCAAAGGAACATTAGGGTCTCTAGGCTGATAATTATCTAAAGGCCAGAGCAAACCTTCTTTTACCAAACCTCTGAAGATATCACTCAAAGGCATCCCAAAGTTTCCCATGCCTTGGAGCCGGGATCTGGATGTATCAGGTTTCTTGGGAACAAAGGAAGTGGCATTGTTACAGTCCTGTCCCGCATAGGGCTGGGCTGGAGTCGTGTTGGAGGTGGAAGAAGCCCGGTATCTGTAAGTAGGTGCAACAACTTGCTGTTGATTGTAAGCCCTCTAAAATTTAGCCCCAGAATTGACCATTGCCCGCAGATCCGGATAGGGGAAATTTCTAAGTGAGGTTCTTAAATGCGGCTTCAAGCATGACTGTAAGATGTCTAACTACTCCTCGTCAGAGGGAGGGATGGCCATTTCACTGAGCTTCAAGTTCCACCTTTTATAAAAATCCCCAATATTCTCATCAGGGCGCTGCATCATTGTCTGCAGGTCAACTCTGTTTGTCTCCCATTCCAAGTTGGCTTTATACTTATCTGTGAAAGTACTGGTAATATGTTCCCAAGTAGCCCTAGCTTCAGGCTTCAATCGAAAAAAACCATTTCAAAGCTACTGACTTCAAAGAAAGACTAAAGTAGTCGGCCAACTGCTGGTTTGTGCATCCCTTAGCTTTCATTGCCAAAGTATAGGTGTCCAAGTGAGTTTTAGGTCACACACTCCCGTCAAACAAGTCGAGATTGGGCATCACGAACTTGTGAGGCGGGGTACAATCGAGTCGGGATCTGTAGGCCGAAGAGCAGTGTTCCTTTTGACAGTCAATTCAGCAAGCTGCGCTTTCATTTCCTTGTCTTGCTCCATAAACCAGGCCAAATGGGGATCCGAAGGTGGGGCGGGAATGCCTGAGCCGACATTTGAGCTAGGAAGAGGGCTAGCCGTTGGTGGTGCACTGGTGGAAGGAATGGCCGGTCCGGGGGCATAGGTGAAAACCTGTCCTTGGCCCAAATTACCTTGGGGAGTGTAGGTAGGAGCACAGGGCAGGGATAGAACCCAGCCGGCTTCTTGTTGGCTTCCAATTGCGCGAGAGGGTGAATGCGGACTGAGGTATCCGGGTAGCTCGGGTTCCGGGTGAGACTCATAAGTAGGCTTAAATGCGGGTTCTTGTCCACTGGTTGTTGAAGCTGCATGCATGTGGCGTAAGCGAGTGTATAACCGGGAGGGTGCTGCGGTCTAGTGATTACGATGAGGCAGGATAGGGGCTTGCTTGGCCCATTGGACCACTAGTGAGAAATGGGTTTGTGGAGCCGGCGAGTGTTAGAGTAATGGAACCAACATCATTTTGAGGAGGGCTCTTGTTGCCCTAGGACCGAACTATGGCGGCGGCATTCCAAAGCTATTCTTTGTGGTACCAACTGAAGCTTCTGCGAAGGTCCGAGCTGATTGGTCCCAAACTGAGGTGGGATCCCAACTTGCTGGGGCATTCCGAGGTACCCCCAACCATGGGAAGACATTCTGTACTGATTTTGTCTCCACTGAGTAACTGCGAACTGGCTTGTCCCGTCAGGCTGCATGGGTCTAGTAGTCTGCAGTTAAGGAGCTGGCTGACCCAAAGATCGAGAAGCATGGGCTTTGGTAGTAGTACCATAGGAGGTTGGTGGTGGCATTCTGGAGTAGTCAGGGCGACCAAGAGTGGGATTGGGGTCCTCCTCTTCTTCCACGATGAAAGTGCCATCGGGATTGAGACTGGCGGCCAAACCATGGCTCCTAATAGCCTCTAGAAGGCTATTCATCTGTGCTTCCTGTCGCAGTCTCATTTGTTCAGCCAACTGATTCCATTGGTGTTCTGTTTGGGGAGTCCTGGGAGGCGGAGTGGTGTTGTCCCCATCGTTACCAGCTGATGCAGACATTCTGAAAATCGGAGTCGAAGCAAACGGTGAAGCTGACGACGCGCTTGATTCTTCCCAACTGATCAGACGGTGACCCGGTGCCCGAAACCAAGCTTTGTGAGGAGCTGCGGGGGGAAAGACACGAGGGTTCAGATATTTGGGAATGAAGGAGGGTAGGTGTTTGGGCTCAGGGCTCATGCAACATGCAGTTATTTGTTCTCGTTTACTTAAAATGTGTTTTATTAAAACCTAAGCGGTTGGAAAAGATTGCTCTTCTTTTTCGCAAACTACTCTATGTCCTGGATCAGTGGGTCCCATCACTACGCTACAGACCCTCAACCTGTAACCTCGAACAAGGGTTCTGTAGGGCAAGCAGGTCCCACCGACCGAAAAGAAAAACAATCCTAAAGTCTAGCGGGTAATAGAGTCTTAACGCGTATTCAATGTAAATTACGGGCAAAGCTGACGTCAAAGGTCAAGATCATGTCGGGGGGCTTGACGAAAAGTCGGCATGGCTTTGACTGATAAATGTCCATAATTGATCTTGACCCATCGTCAGTTAGGCCGTTATTAGACATGGTATAATCGTTAATCCTTGATGACTCAGTGTCATGCCGGGAGTCGGTGCATAAGTTGTGCAAGTCAAAGTCAAAGTCAAGGTGCCAGTCAAGATACGTAAAAGTTCAATGGAAAATCGGCATGGCCTCGGCCCGATTAGGGTCTCCGAAGGATGTTGACTTGGCGTGCCGACTAGGGTTTGACTGACACGGTGTATACACGGACAGGGCATGACACAGAACAAACTAAAAACCAACCGGGTCTCGGACAAAGTGTGTCACGGACAAGTGCATGGTCGACACGAGGCTCCAAGGGATGTTTGGGTAGTCCCGTGCTCGCACCGAGAGGCGTAGTAAGGCCAAACGGGCTGCTACTGGGATTTTCTCGGGTTAAGGACGTAGTGTGCAGTGTAAGGTCAAGTGCGCGTAGTGTGCAGGCAGTCTAAATTATTTTTCTGAGTAAAATAGAAATTTTCACATGTGTCTTAAGAGCATGATGCATGCAAAAAAATTTGAAAATGATTTTATATATATTTTTTTTTTCAAAACATTTTCGAAAATATTTTTGAAAGCAAGTAAGCACATAAGCACATAAAATTCAACAGTTAAAGGAACGGGTCCGACAGTCAAAGTCTTGATTTTCCCGGGACGGTCAAATCAAACCAAAATGGGGGAAACACACACACACATATAAATGGTTTCAAGTGCCGGGACGGAAGTTTGACCCACAAAAGTTTTTTTTTTGAAATGATACCGGTACGTGGCTTTGTTAGACCATAATTTATCCCAAGCCTCGGGTTAGGAAGCGATACGGGAAGCTTAATGGTTTCCACCTATATACCAAATACCATTTTTTTTATTATTTTTTTTAAATATAAAGCTTATGGTGTCCCCAGCAGAGTCGCCACTGTGATGTACCCGATTTTTTGTGAAAATCAACGGAGTCGCCACGCCGTTTTTAGTTTAAGGCCAAAACATTGAAAAAAGCCCGTAAAAGAGAAAAAGGGTTCGGAGGTCACGTTACATTCCGGGAAGAACGATTAGCACGTTCACCCGGAATGCCTCGTAGACGAGTCTTCCAAACTTGAAACCGTTTGTATATGTGTGTGTGTGTGTGTGTGTTTGTTTTGCAAAAAGGGGTTTTCTGGAAATAAATAGTTTGACCGGACTAGACTGGAATTAATCAAAATAGTGAGCTTCTGTAAGTAAAAAGAAACTGGAAACAAAAATATCTGCCTGTGACATTCATGTCCGCGCGGATTGGGATGAGACTCAATCCTGTCCGCGCGAATAAGACAGTAAGGTTCCTTTTTGGCAGCTTTCCAGTCTGATTCTGTAATTTTCAGAAAGTCAACTGGATTTACGTAATCGAAGCTGGTAGTTGCAACAGAAAATGCCAAATAAAAAGAATTTTTTGAATTTTGCATCCATGCTTGTCCCCACTTTCCTTAGGCTTTGATTAGTGATCACCAAACATGATTAGTGGTGATCTACTATATCAAGCCATCTTGAGGGTACATTAGGACTTAGAAGCACTTCATTTGCTTGGGATGGGGGTTTAACATGAAAGTAAATTTGATAAAACAAGAAGTAGGTCAAAATGTATCAACTTTTAGAGGAAGATCTTCTAAGGTGGTCATTAAGATGACCATCCTTGAGATCTATACTCAAGTGTATCTCATACATCTTGTGTGACCTAATTTGTGGGTCTTAAGGATGTTCATCCATGGAAATGGTTCCAAGGTGAACATCTTAGACTAGGGAAGGGTATTTACGATGAAGTAAACAATTTAGACCATTTAAAATGATCATCCATGGAAATTGATTCCAAGATGACCACATTTTAGGTCAAGTAGGCAAGTAAAAATTAATAACATAAAAGGGCATGAAAATAAGGATGTGGACCATTTAATGTGATCATCTATGGAGATGAACTCCAAGGTGACCACATTTTGGGTCAAGAGATCAAGTAACAAGCAAGAACTAGTTAATGTAAAAGGGACAAAAGGGGAAGAACATAATAAAGGAATTTGAATCCTTGTAGAGAATCATCCATGGAGATGAACTCCATGGAGATCCTCTTGGATCCTAGGACAAAGGGGGAAGAGAAGTGAGCAACAATTAAATAAAACAAGTTACATCACTTAAATATGAGATGTATGCATAAATGAGGGAGATTAGGGTAAGGAGAAGGAGGGTTTGCCAATGGTTGTGCCCTATCTTCTTGGTTTTGTGTTTAGGGTTTGAATAAATTCAAGATTTGGGTGTGGATTTGTGTTTAGATTTAGTGTTTGGATGAGTGTTTGGGTGAGTGTTTGGATGAGAATTAGGATGAGTGTTAGCCTGTTTTCTGGAGAAGTTTTGCCAGTGTAACAGTAGGGTTCGAAAAGGGATCCTTTAAACTGAGAGAGAAGGGTTTTATTTATAGGCTGAATTAGGGTTCTTTCTTGTCCGCGCGGATGAGACTGAGTCTCATTCCTGTCCGCGCGGATTGGGATGATGGCGTGTCTGACTTTGCAGAAAAGCAGTTTTGGCTGCTTGTAATAAATTCAAATTGGTCAATTTCTTGGAAATTACTTTTTCCAGCGAGATCCAATCCAATTTTGTTGTTCCCTTAAGGTCCTTCCTTGCTTAATTTGCCTTGGAAAGTGACCAAAATGCCCTTAAATGTTTATTTGACGTTAAAATGGTTAAATTGGGCTGAAGGAATATTGGTGGTTGGGACACTTACGGTATGCATTGATTGATACTGGTGCTACGCATTCTGCTATTAGTAGTCGATTAGCGAATTGCGTGAACTAGTCACTTGAGGCGTTAGAAATACCTCTTGTGATAGATACTCCGACTAGAGAGTCGATCCCTATTTCGTCTGTTTATGTTTATAAGATGTGTCCCTTGAGAATAGGAGATAGAGAACTTGAGCTTGATTTTATTGAATTAGAAATACCTCTCCTTTTAGTGTTTCTCTCTATCTTTCACTTTCAATACCAGGCCCTTTTGCAGAATTGAGAAAACTTAGTGGCTAGAAAATAGCTATTCTAAGAGATTGAATCAAAACAAACCAGAGATTTATTCAACAGAAACAAAACAAACTCAAACTTGAGCAAATTCATTTGACTTGGTCTTCAACAAGCCAAAATATCCAACACTTATTTGTTGACTCATCATCTCACATTAACCATCACTCATTGACATTGTGCCTTTACAAAAAATCCAACCATGCTGACACAAGAGACAATGTAATAACAAAACAGAAGAAGCAAAATCAATCTTTTCTCCAATATCTGCAAGTAAATACTCTCACCATCCAAAAATAATTGTCATATTTTATAATTTTTTTTAATTTATTTTGACTTATTTTTCACATAATAAAACAAATACTTATACCGTACCATATTAAATAAATTATGTACATACATCCATGACAATAAGGTTGTAGCCTAGTGATGGACACTTCCCACTTGAGACATAGTTTCCGAGTTCCAGTCATGAGGGGAAATATTAATATTCAAAACATCTACTAGATGCCAAATTTCTGTTTCAACCATCCTAATCAATCTTCCAAAATAGTCACGCGTACGTCTCATGGCCTTGTTATTGCTTCAATCTCAGAGACAGAAATGTCTATGTTTTGATCACGGCTGCTCATGTTGTTCTCTTCTAAAGGGGCAATTTCAATTTCAACTTGTTTCTCGCTCAACTCTTTCTCTGGGGGAGTCACTGATTTCGACTCTCTTAACACTCCCTCCGATGACGTTGATATATTTTCAGGCACCAGCTGCAACTTCTTCTTCATTTCTTTTCCTTTCCCCCACAAGACCGCATACAAACCACATACTATTAAGAATGCGCCTAGCACACTGTATGAATTAAAAAAACACTTTAACAAAGGAATTAAGTATCTACAAGTACTTGTACACGAACAAGACAGTATATATTCTGCAAATCAGTAACAAATATATTAACAAGACAATAAGATATAGATAGTCGATATAGTGTACCTTCCTAAGTGTAATTGTTCCTCCAAAAGGAGTGATCCAGCAATAGCCACAATAACAAGCGTCAAAGGATTGAAAACTGAAACAAACAAAGGCCCTCTCATTTGCACACACCATGCAATAAGCGTATACATCACCCCTGAAGCCAAAATCCCCTGCATGTATAACTTACATTATATCCAAATGAAAAAAAAAAACTGTCACACATTCATTTACTACGCAAATAATTAAAATACATACCGTATAAGCCACGGTCAGAAGCCGAATGTTCCACCCCAACTTCCATTGACTCCAATCTCTCTCCACTAGCAATGCAAAAACAATTCCTTGCAAAGACGCCATGACTGACATTAAAGCTGTGTTGGTGTACGGACATGGGCTAGTCACAGCCATTTTAGCCTGAATGATCAACCATAAGGCGTAACAGGTAACACAGGCTAGACCATAAAATGCACCCAAGACCATGTTACCATGGTGTGGGGATTGTGCCACATGGTTATTATCGTGATGGAGTAAAGTCAAAAGGTCAACAGGACTTTTCCAGAGGTTGATAACTATTCCTTTGTAAAACGTGAACAACATTGCCCCACCTATCCCTATTAATGTTCCCAACATTTTTGCTTTCCCTGCTGATGTTCTCCACCCCAATTTCTCCAACCTAATTCAAAAAACACAATTTCCATGTTAATAAACAACCAACAAAACTATATGTTTTAAAATTCTGAAGGTTAGTTTGTAACTAAGTTTTTGGGTTTGGTTTTCGAATAGCCTAGTTGAAGACCAAACAATATGATTATTTGACGTGATTTTGTGACATGGACAATTAGTTAATAATGGAAAAATAATTACCCAAAGATTAGCGCCATAACGAAGGTGATGGCCGGGATGAGGTTGGTGGTGGCACCTGCAAAGGTTGACGACGTTAACGCCAAACATGATGCATAAAGATTTTGTGCCAATGATCCACTGAAAAGTAAATTGTTATGCGAATAAAGTAAATAATAACAAATGTAATGTAAACCGAACAAATAAAGTAGGAATAATTACAGAAGATTATCAATAAATGCTTTTTAGTACTATAAAGGAGATATATTGGACTCAGTGCAGTTGTCAAAAAATTAGCAAAATAATATGATTACTGTATTAATATACGTATATGGCTTATAATCAGATTACAAAAAAAAAAAAAGCAATTACCCAAATAATCCACAGAGAAAAGCTTGGAAAAGTAGAGTCCAACTCAACCTAGGCCTCGTATTTCTGCACAGATTATAAAAAACCTTAGCTTATCAAAACCTTGTCAATACATAAAAGAAAATAAGTTATTTGGAAAAAATAAAAATATTGGTAAAATCAAATTTATACACATTACTAAACATAAAGATAAAATAGGTTAAAAATAAGAGTTAAAAAGAACCTTTCAACGTAGAGTGCAACAGGAACAATGAAAGCGGCGGAAAACATGAAGCGGTAAGCGACCATAATCCTAAGGTTAAAATTATCAACCGCGGCCAGTTTATAGAAAACATTAACGCCGGCCGTCATTATCTGAACTATTATCATCAGTATCACCGGCTTCAATCCGTGTAATACCACGCTAATCTTCCGGCCACCCTTCTTCATTATTCTCTAATCGACCAAGAAATATCAGACCAAAACAACAAGAAGATTTTATGATCACAAAAACAAGAAAATCGACTTCTTGTTTTTGTTTCTTTAATTTTATCTCGCATCGAAATAATATCTAATGACAATGCATTCTGTAATCACACACTATATATATATATATATATGCATAGAGTTCAAGAAATCGAGGAAGTGTATGTATACACGTATACGTATAGAGAGAGAGAGAGAAAGAGAGCGAGGGTTGTGCAATTTTCAACCGTGGAAAGGTTAATTTGTTGACTACTGTATTTATCAGTGGTGTTTGTTGACTATTTATCGGCGTATGTTTACATTAGATACTGACATGTGCGGTATCTATTTAATTTTACAAAAACTAGCCTCCTCTATTTGATTTTTTTTTTTGAACTTTGATCACAATTTTTGATTATACAAGGTATTTTAAAATATCTCAATTTTTGAACTCCCTCCTCCCAAAATGTTTGTCCCATTTGATTTTTTTTTTGAACTTTGATCACAAATATATCACAATTTAATTTATGTGCTCATGGGCGAAATTTCTAAAAAATTTTCTATTGATTCACCATTAATAATATTATCAACAAATAACTTTTTAGAATTTCATGAGATATTGATTAATCTCGTCATCAAATTTGATGGACAAAATTCAACAAAAAAAGCAAATGGGACCAAACATTTTCGTGGGAACGGAGGGAGTACTAGATTAGGATTCTAGTCAATATTCTATTGTGTAATCTTCAAAATAGAGTAAGTAAATATTCTATTATATCTAGAATAGGCAAGTTAATTTTTTTTTCTGACGGGGATAGGGTAGGGGTGGTTGATGTGGGGTGGGTTATAACGGGTATCATGAGTTACGCTAACCCGGTTCACATGCAAAATTTGACGAGATAATTTGGGTAACTTCGTTCTGGCAACCTGATTATATAAACGGGTTGGATTTGAAGTCGAGGTTAAACGGTTTTAGTGGATAAATCGAGTAATTATTGTTAGGACTACATGACATTATTCATCGACATGACATTATTCATCGAAATGCCGCCACATTGGCTAAATCATAACTCGAAACAAAATATTTAGTCACGAGATATATTACTTATAATAACAAACCTATACTAATGCATTTTTAGTTAGAGGCAAATTACCAATTGGTCAACCTAATCCTAATAGAAATCAACCAACTAATTTCACCGGAATATGGGAATTGACCATCGTGTCCTCATTTAGCATATGGACACGCGTGTCCACTTGGACATGTTGGAAGGAATTTCATCTTCTTATGCATTTTCTCTCTCCTCTTTCTCTTTCTATTTTTTTTTTCTCCTCAAAATTTTAAAATGAAATATGATTATGATGTCGGACTAGTTTGGTAAAATTTCTCAAAATTCTTTGGCTCTAAATTGATCTTTTTACCACTTTGGGATGCAAGGACTCACAGCAATTATCCCTTCTAAACAAACTCAATCCGCTTTGGCAAAAAAAAAAATTCGTTCGTTTGAAAACCATCACATCATCAAAATCCATCTTCACCAACCAACTTTTTATTTTGGGAAGAAGGAAACCGACATTGTAAAATAAAAAAATACCAAATCACTCAAAAAATTCTGCTTAAATTATAGATAAGAGAATCTCATAGCCAACTAAGACAAAAGGCGCAATTTCGTTTGAATTGGACAATTAAGCGGTCAATTTGAAACAACTGGAAAGTAAATTGGAGAAAAAAAGTTCTTGCCTTTTTTTTTGGCTTCTATTTTTTGTAAAGTGCCCACAATCCGGTGCAGGGCGAGGCGGCATGGTCAGAGATGGGAATGGATCTAGGTCAAAATCCTTCATATCTAGGCCGAGCATCGACCGACTACGAATTTGCGATTACAGTGTCTAGGGTTCGGAAAAAGACGAACATCCATAAGTTTTTCTTCCAAACTTGCTCCACCACAATCGCCTACGACATTTAATGTTGAAGCTGCCTTTCTGGCCATTGAGGTGCATGCTGGAGGAGGAAAGGATGGTCGGCATAACAAATTGAGTTAGGAATAGAGAGCGAAGAGGGATGGGAGAGATGGAGAGAGAGAGAGAGAGAGAGAGAGAGAGAAAGAGAGAGGGAACATCATCAGCAGTGCAAATGAGACTACTCATCGGGATTAGTGAAATACTAAGAGGGACTTTTTGTCATTCATGGCATGTGGAACAGAGGCAATTCAACATCATTTTTACCACATAAAATTAAGTGAATTTTTAGAGGTATTCGATTTGGAAATAAAAAATAACGCCCGAATGCTCTCTACACCTCTCGTTTCGATCGTACATATGGAACTCTTATTAAAGAGCCGAATTTGAAAATAAAACGAGGCCTAAAGTTAATTTTTAAAGAGAATTGTTATTCACCCACGCAATATTACTGGATATGCCCGCAATGACAATTGTTACAATAATCTCCATCGATGGAAATGAAACATAAAGGCATTTGCTATTATTTCCTACCCGTAATCCGACAATATTCTTTTTCCCTACCCGTTTTCCTACCCACGACGATTTCAAAAGTGCCGTCACCAATCTAAGATCCATCCCGAAGAGAACCCTAAATCCGTAATCATAATTATATGCCTTACGCCTTCTTTCAACACCTCAATTTTCACAACACCCTTTTTTTCAATTCCTCCATTAACACCTTGATTCCCACATTCATAAGTAGTTTCCGTCCTCCATCACCGTCACAATCGGTTGGTGATTTACACGTACGATCTGATCCCCAAAATTCACTTACTAGGTAATTAAGAGTTACGCGCTTGCACACCTAGCGATCGATCGCAAACGACAATGATTCTAAGAGATGATCGACAACATTAATAGGTAAGGAAGAAGATCTCCTGGAAATTTAAGGTCATACATTGCTTATCGGTTACTCTGATACTCATCAAAAGGATATACCGCTCCATGACCCGCCTTTATTTTTTGCATTCCTCAAGTGCTTCTTTTGCATTGATAGACACAATACATAATCCCAAGCTTAGCTTACCTTGTTTACGTATGGACATTTTTGCCATAAGCACTATTTAAATGTATAAGTGCATCTACTCAATTCCACAACAAGCGAGTGTTTAAAACTCCCTTATCATATCATCGAATGACTCGCCCGCATTTGAACACATGTCCCTCTAACGACCTACCTCCGACATAAGGAGTTGCATAGTTTTCTTTTTGGATCCAAACTTAATTTTCTCAATATAATATCTTAAGTTTATCATAAGCCAAAGTCAGATCACCAAAAATAGTTTTCTTTGCCTTCCTCAATAGCTCTCCAAACAACTTTTGGTGTAACTCATTCTGAAGCCCATAACTGCTTGGAAGCTCTTTAACAAAACTTGGACTAATATTTGGATTAAATTTGACCTTATCAATTTTGAACACTCTGCAGTACAAGGTCGTAACCCATCCTTTCGCCAAATTAAATCTTCTAAACCAACATCCTCGCATATATGCTTTGGTTCATATGTCCTTATGTAAAAATAGCCATTAGATTTTTCAAGTGAAACATACGGATCCTCCGTGACACCCTCTAGAAACTTTGTGGGTACATTGAAGTCAGATACACGACTCTAGTTCATTTTTCAAATACTCAAAATCGGGAAACCCCATTCTCAGGCCGCGAACTTACACAATACATTTCAATCTCAAGCACAACCACCTTCGAATATCTAACCAACATTTTTGAATTGCATCCGTCCATTCTCATTCACTTTTCAATTTCTTTTTTTGTAACAAAAACCGACATGAACGCTCATTCCTACTACAACAACTATTATTTAGTCTAGTTCGTAGATCCAAAACTACCTTTCACAAACAAGAGTGCAAATGATTAACCAAAATCATCATTCCTAACAAATATATTATGACTCGGGCCACATTTATTTTCTTATCATGTCAATATGCTTACGATCACCCATAATACCCATGTAAAATAAAGTCTTGCTCACTAGCCAACATACAACAACGTTTATCATCTAAAACATATGACGTTGAGACAAATTTTCTCTTGCAAACAATTCAATTACTACAAGTAAATCTCAACAAGAGATTCAAAGGGAAGAAAATTCGATGATGCCGCTGGGAACACCAAAATTTATAATTGAGTGAGATATTCATAAAGTAATAAATAATAATTATTAATTTATATATTAATTAATATCTTATTAACTTGAATTATAGATAAATTTATTAACAAATAATAATAATAAGTGCACGCAATTTATAAAGTCCTCCAATCTCCCACTTTATAATGCTTCTTGTGTCAATTTTTTCTCAAATAATTACTTTTTAAAATTTTATTTCCAAAAAATATATCACATTCCAAACTATTTCCCAAACTATGCTCACTTTTTAAAAATTTGCTATACTGTGCAGCGAGTTTGACTTTGACAATTGAAACTCATTACACCGTGTAAGAGTTTGGAGTGCATTAGGGTTAACGTTTGAATCTTAAACTCGGCGTAATTAACACCAATCTCGCTACACCGTGTAGCGAGTTTGACCATTGTAATCAAGATCGCCACACTGGTGGAAGCGAGTTTACAAAAATCCCCTTTCCTCTTGGGGTCTCAAAGCAATTGCACATGTGTAACAAAACACACACACACATACCACAAATTGAAACTAAGAGAAGAAGGAGACTATTTACATTAAGTTGAATTTCATCAAGCCAAAATATCATCTTCCTAATTTTGCTATTGTAAGTTTGCATTAAAGTTTTTTACTTCATTCAGGTGTTAATTTTGCTTTGATTTGAATACTTTTTACTTGAAAATTAGGTTTTTTCAACTCACTGGCTGGTATATTTTGAACTCAATTCCTCGTAAACATTGCTTGAAGTTATTGTACATGTTCATATTGAACTCACTTAGTGTTGTTAGTCAAATTCAATTGTCGGGTATATTCAACCCAACCGGCTGCATATGTGGAACTCCATTTTTATTGCCAGTATTTAAACTCAATAGTCAGGCATATTTCAACTCCATCATGTGGTATATTTGATGTTTTGGGGTTTTGAACTCAATTTTGGAGAAGTATAATTATTTCCTATTGATGTTTCAAAGTCTCTATTTATATACTCCATCCGTCCCATTACAATTCACTCACTTACTATTCACGCGTAGATTAAGGAAAAAAATAATAATATAAATGTTGTGAGTGTAAAAGTAAAATAGGAGAGAGAATAAGTGAAGTGAATAGTAAATTATAATGGTATTGTGAGTATTAAAATAATATAGGAGAGAGAATGAGTGGAGGGAATAGTGATAAAAACTTTCTATTTTAGGAAGTGTGTGATTTGTAGTGGGACGCCCAAAAAGGAAAGTGTGTGATTTGTAATGGGACGGATATATGTATTTATTTTGATATTGAAATTGTGTTTTTATAATTCATCAATCAACTCATCAGATCTCCATCGAGAATTAGCCCTAATTGCACATTTTGGCCCTTTTTCGAAATGAGGACCATCAAATGGTTGTTCATCATCACCTCCCCAATAACACATGAAAATGATTGGACCCCGTTCATCTTTAACCCTACATTACGAAATCAAAGTGTTAAAACATACGTAATAAAAAGCCTAACATTTATATCTATAATATACTAAAACACAGCTTAAAAACTTATATTTTATATCTAAACACAAGCGAAAACAATGACTTAAAATGATGTTAATTTACATTGATTCTTGGTCTTCAAACGATTCTCGACGAAATAAAAATGACGTGGAAGCGAAGATCTGGGTTTTTGTATTTGAAGAAAGAGAGAGAGAGAGAGAGAGAGAGAGAGAGAGAGAGAGTGTTGGAACATAAACGATCCATTAACCATGAACCGACTCACAACTAGATTAAGAAGAGAAGGAGAAGAAGAAGAAGAATAATACGGAAGCGTGTACCTTGTGATTCCATGATTGTGTTCTTGATCTTGTTCTTGAATAAATGAGAAAGTAGGGAAGAGTAGATCTTCTAAATGATAAGTGCCCTTAATCTCTTTAATCTTCAATTACTTAGGAAGAGTTTTGACTGAATGAGAAATGATGTAACTAGTAGATTCATAGGCTTGATGGATAGGCCTTTATATAGGAATCCAAGGGGCACTTCATTTAGGGACTACACCCTTTCATAAAGATGATGGTGTGAAGTTACCATTATGCCCATCATTTAATGGTACTTACACCTAATGGAATTCTACACATTTTGTCTATACTTTAACATTATTAAATGATTATAACAAATGGAATTAAATAACACATATTAATTAATCCATGTTCTAACAATCTCCCACTTGGATTAATATTAATATGTATCTTTTACTAAATAAATTCCTTAATCATTTATAACATGAATGACAACCCTTATGTGCACGTTTATTGTCATCCAACACAATCCCGTCCATTAGTCTTATAAGTATAGGGACTAAAGGGTCGTTGTAATTGATTCGCAACTAAACCCACATTAATCACATATATATATCCAACTAAACGACATAGATTAAGTATAGATATGTAGCATGGAATATTAATGAATATATATGAAGAACGCATATATATATATTCTCCAACTAGTCCTACTTAACCAAATGAGATCAATATAAATAATAACAACACAAAGAAATAGAAAACAACACAAAGAAATAGAAAACAACACAAACTCCCACTGATTTAAGCATTATCAAAAGTTGTTTCACCCATA